>JAGVSQ010000452.1:9470-26153 GCA_022683975.1 Rhyacophila evoluta | reverse complement strand
GTTTTTGAGAGATAATTAATTTTATATTATTCAAACTTTTATTGTAATTACACATTTAATTTGTACACACAAGTTTACTATATGTTTTATATTGTAAATGTTTTCTATAAAAAATACTTCAAATACATAAGATGTTTTATTTGTAGTATATGGGTTCAATTCTAAATTATTTAAAATCAATTTCCATCAAGCGTCATCAGTCAAAAATATTAAGTATATGATTTAAGTTAAAAATTATATCATAATCATATAGGAAAGCGTTTGCGATTTATAGTTGAAGTTTATTAATACTTTATAATAAAATAATTAGTATGTGAGAATAAAAACATCCAGGAAATTTAAAAACTAAACTGAATTCAATTAGAAGTTTTTGCACATCTTTTTGTATTCAGCTATATGCTGTCTCCAATCTTTAAGAAAACTACAACTCCAGCAGTCTGGTTATTTTTCTTTTGTTGTTATTTTCGCAAGGTACGTGATACTTCCCTAGTCTCTCGAACAAAGCAATTGCTTCATTAACCCCCAACTGAATGATAATCTACTCTGATAGAATGCTATACCTCACTGCAGTGTAAAGTATTGTTTATTTTGTAATTCTATTTGAAATCACCGTTTATTTTGATTTAATTGAGTCATCTTGACTAAAAATAAACATCAGAAATTTTCATTTATTCAATATATTTGCTGAGAAACGGATTCCGTTAGTATTATATTATAAAATGTAACCAATACCTGGTTGATTCCAAATGTTAATTGATGTGTTTTGATATTAACAGAGTTTCAGATTCAAAGACATAAATAAACTAATTGTGTCAGGCTGAAATTACCTTTAGGGAGTAAACTTATATTTTTGTAACCATAGAAACTAATTCAATAACATACATATAGTATTCGTTAAATTCTATTATTTTATCACTGTAAAAGTTTCGTATAGTAAAAAATACCGCAAAATGTTTTACTAAGGATATAATTTTTTTTCAGGAAAGAAATATTTCGTCAAAATGGATGTTTCACTCGACATATTACATTATCAGATATTCAATTTTTATACACTACTTAAATATTTTTGCCAGAAAAATAGAATATAATTTAGGTATTATGAATTATTTAGATGTATATATTCTATAATGATGCTGTTTTTATTATGTTTGAGAATAAGCTGATACATAAATAGAAAAATATTTGAGTAATATACATTAGGTTATAATGCATCTCACAAAGTATTTTATTAAAATTAAAAAGATACAACTATTCAATTAAAGCCTCATCAATAATGACTTACTTATACTGTAAAATAGCTTGAAAAGATTTTAATTATATTGCATATAAATAACATACATCGTCAAATGTATGGCATCATAATAATATAATATTATTATGCCATACGGGTTTTTAATCAAAAACAATAAAATTTCTTCAGAAAAATAAATGTTGAACAAATAAAAACTCGATACAGCATGCTATTAATTTATAATATCAAATATACTACATTGTTCACATTATGTAATTTAAACATGAAATTTATTTTATTGTTTTTTATATATTTATTAGAGTAAAATATAAAATATACTTACCGCATTTATTTAAATGAAATATTTTATTATACAATTGTCATCATTTTTGATATTATTTCAAATCCATGCATATAAATACCTCCTTGTTTTCTTTGGCAGTGAAGTATATGCTATCATACATTTCCATTAATTTTCCATAAATTTCATTAATTGGCAATTAGTTGAAAACCGATAATCGAAAAAAATAGTCTGGGAAGGTACTCTTCATACTGTGAGGATCCACATGCTTCACATACATCATAGATATATTTGCAAAACTACCATTTAACAGTAATCTAGTGTTCCTTTGATACCTTTGAATTTATTTATAACGATTAATTCTAGAATCGCACATATGAAGGATATTTTTTAGATACGCGTATTGAATATTTAGTGTGTACATATGTATAATTAATTTATAAAGTTTGGACTAAAGTTCAGATTAAACAAAAATACAGTCTAACGTGACGCAAAGTTGACCGATATTTTAAGTGTGCCCTTCTATAAACGGAAATGTTAACATTGAACAGTTTGCCCTTATCCAAAAAAAATTAAATGTTCACATGAAAAATCTTTCAGTTCGTTCAATCCTATCCTTCCTTATTTATTCATTCTGGAAGCACCCGCGGCGGACCATTTGTTAACGCCAAGTTTTTTTTTTGCGTCCCTCTCGAAAGTGCGGATAAAACTTTTTTCCCTTGCATTAATCTCGTGAATAAATCGAGATAAATGATAAAAAAGGACGGCAATGACATTATAGAGATTTTAAATTTTCCGCTGTCTGAACAATACACACATTACTTCTTTTCCTGTCTGTAATAGATTCTATTCTATCAATTATTGGGAATATAGTCGCCACTTACTTCTAAAATAAAATTTAAATGGCTGTATCCATTAAATTACAATGTTTCATCATATATCCTAGATGATTTTGATAACGTACATAACTATTAAAATAAAAATTATGATATCCATTTAATTCCATAAATAAGAATCTCCCATCACGAATTTAACTGTCTCAGCTGTCAATATTTTATAAAACAATATATAAAGATGAGGATTTTTTATTAAAAAACTATTTTTATTAAGACACCTTTAGCCTAAGTATAATATTTTTAAAATATATATTCATATACTCTAACGGGGATTTCTAAAATATGATATTGTTGACAAGCCTGCACTATGTGTAGAGATAGATTAGTGATGAAAAGTAACACATGCTAAAAAATCTTCAATGGATTGAATAGTTGGCTGACGAAAAGTCTTCACACTACAGTTATTCATTTGCTACCTATTCGGAGTGGATATAGTAAAGAATAGTCAAAATAATGGTTTAATTTTTCTATTGTAATGAGGCCAAAGAACATTATAAAAACATAAAATATAATGATACGTGAATAAAACTTTCTGCAAATTTTTATTTGGTTTAATCAAAATCAAACCAGTAAAATATTTTATAAAGATTATAATAAGTATTGAAGTAAATTGTTTTTGAAACACATATTAATCTCTACGATGTTTTATTTTATATATTTATACATTTACTGTAAATTGGACGAAGAAAATATTAATATGGTTAAATGCCTACCAAATAATATTTATAAAAGAAAGAACTTAGTCTACGACAGTAATAATAGACACCAAATATGTAGTTATGCGTGAGGTATTAAAATTATATATGTCGTGACCTTTCTAAGCTTAGGGTTTTACAGCATGTAAATTTTTAAGAGCTATAAATTTTTTTGCGGTTGATAAATTTGGACTTATGTTTTTGCGAGAATAACGCGCGTCAGAATGTATAAATGAGTGCCACTTACCAACTGAAATGTTTTCATTCATCATTCGCCTAGAAAGTTACGCAGGAACAAATAGAAGAAATTCCGGCGTTAAACCTTTCCCTTCATATAAAATAGTGGTCCCTAACATTTTCGAAACCTAGAATTTTCATAGATTTTGATAAATTTAATCAAATTTCGCACAAAAATAAAAATTACTCTCGGCAGTCACACATTTCGGTGCCAAAGCTTAGAAGCTCAAATCTCATACATTATGCTATTTTTTTAAATCAATATTGACAGAAATTGACTGACTATAAATTAATTTTATATATTAATTTAAGTTCTTTTTTTTATATAATCTCACAATTCTATAATACATTTCCAACTAAATCAGGCACACGCTAAACTCTTGTGAAAACCGTGTAAAAATAATAAAATAATATATCATCGCCAATATTGCATAAACAAGTAACTTGATTTTTTGGATAACAAGAGATAGGATAAAATAAAACTATAGTTTACAAAGTAACAAACCAAAAAATCGACTTACGTGTTCCTGCAATATTGATTACGATATATTTAATTAACTGTTTAATACCACAGTGAACGTCAAAGCGATAAAAAAAATATGTACTTTCTATAGAATGTTTGCGGTTTTTATTCTTCTACATTTTTTTTGGTTAGTCAGTGTATGAAATTACAATTTTTTCACATTTAATTTTTTGTTGTAAAGTCAAGTTCAAAGGAAAGTCGCAAAAGAAAATTGAAGTATTTTAAAAATAAACTTACTAACATATTATTGAGTTTCTGTTATAACTGCTTTCTTATATTACGTTATAACTATTCTTTTTTGAAATATATGACGTCTTCCCAAGTCATTGGGACAGCAAATCTTGTGTATAATACAGTGAAGATATCCACAGCATATATGAAGAATATGGCTACTACGCATAGCCTCCAGCATATTCTGTTATCTGGCAAGTGCTTTCATTGGCTTTATCTCAGACTGTGTCAGTGTTCTTTACTCATGTTGCAACACTGGACGGCCTACAGGATACCAAAATCTTAATAACTGTAAAAAGTCTACCAGGATAGAGGCTATTCAAAAACATTGACAACACGTGTCTCAGCTAGTTTCGCTGTATATTATTTAACCTAACTGACGTATATTGGTTTTAAAAAAACTAAAATTATGTATTTTAAATATTTTCGTTACTAATTTAAAATATAATCATGACTATTTTGAATCTTCACAATGTCATATTCATATAAAACTTATAAAAATAGTTGGATTCCCTCATTATCTACCCACATACTTTTATTGCAAAATAACTCACAATAGAATGGTTGCGGTGATGTTGTACATTAGTAATATAAGTCTTTTATTACCAGCTTTTAATAGCTGGCTGTCTTCATAGTTTACGAAACTCTGAAAGAATCATCGTGATGTGAGTAAAAATATGCCAGCTAATGTTTGAAAATTGTGCAATAAAAGTTTTTCCTTTCCGGGACTTTCCCGAGTAAGTGAAAATATTGTGACACTTATTTTGGGGAATGAAAAATCTCTGTTAACTTTTCAAAGTCTTTTTGCATAAAATAATTTATCTATTCATAAGGTGGAAATGAATTTGTCGCAGACAAAAGAAAGTATACTTACGCAGGCGTTATTATTTTTATGAAAAGAAGACACAATTTTACTTTAAAGTTTTGAGTCTAAAGAAATAAATTGTAGTTGTAAATGTAAGATGTGACTTATTTTCTACGTAAAGTACCAGAAATGGAGATACTTATGAATTGGTGTGGTTTTCGTCAGCTGTGGCATTATGTAAAATATGTATGAAATTATAATATTAAATGTTTTCAGCCGATATCAGTTGATTTATGTCAAAGAACTTTATTTATTTGCTACTATAACTACCCATTATAGAGATTTGTATATAAATTCAATTTTCATAATTTAAGAATATTAAGAAGTATTACTGGCAAAAGACATTAAAGTAAAAAAGTGAGTTTTGAGATAATCGAATTTTAATGTTTGAGTCTCTCTGCTAAATACATTTTACAGAAAATTCTTAAATTATAATATATTATTTGATAGAAATTTTTGTAAAATGTATTTAACAAAGAGATTTGGCTAATTATCCAAATCACGTAAAATTTTTTTAAGACAATAAAATTATTAACATTAATATTGATACCTACAAGATAATTTTCATAATAATATTGCATGGATTATAATAGAGTAGATATAGTTTTCCAGTTTGTATTGGAATTCAAAGTATTACTCACAAAAGGAGTAGTTTTCAACTATAGGAACTGTCAACAACCAAACACAAAATATAGATGACTTTCAAGGCTTTAAAATGCTTTATAAAGTCATTTAAAAATGTTGCATATTCAACCTTGGCATACTTTTTATGTTTACGAAATCCTTGGCGTATATTGCAACAAAAATAATGCGCTCGAAATATAAATGTTGAAAATGTGTCAATCTCACAACATTTTTAGCGGTGCAAAATTTTCCAAACAAAGAGATTCCTCTATTATAAATGTATGAATAAGGTCATGATCGCTTTGTTTCTAAAGCAAACAGTTTCCAATTGGCATAATTTATATTCATTTGAACAGGAAGGTCTCTGGATATATGATATTTTATGCTCTCCATTTGAATAATAAATTATAAACCCCAGCGTATACTATATACATGTACGTATACAGTCATTTATGTCTGGAAATATCAGATAAGAATTATCAAAATGACATTATAAAAATAATTTTTCATTATATTTACTTCTAATTTTTCTCAATAGACATATTTTTTAAAACCATACTCACTCGAATATGGATAATATTGGTTTAGACTTTAGACTGTAAAGTTGTCCACTATATGTAAATCTCCGTAATATCAAGTCTTGACAGACTCTCTTCATGAAAGTTGATTATTAGACAGTTCATCAAGTCATTGGGAATCCAGTCTTCATTTTTCGATTATTATATAAATTTAACAACCTTCAGCTTTAAATATGATATGCTAGTGTCTCGACTACTAATGGGACATCAATAACACAACCTGTGATATTTAAATTTAATATTGTAATCTTCACCTTCTCATATTAGTTTCTTTGTACATCATGAATTTTCACTAGACATAATTAATAAATAGAATGTTACTCAAAGAAGAATTTTTATTGTAGTATTTTATTGCAATCACAAGTAGACTTTTAAATTAAATGGTACGTGCTGCGGATGTTTTTGAATAGACTTTATTATGTTTGTCTTTTTTCAATCAGCGGGATCCTGGCATCTTAAAAACCGACAGATGTTATACAGAGACTAAAAAAAACTATCATAACCTGAAAAGATGTAAGTTAATAAAAATACTCATTGGATGATAGAAAATTATGTACGCTCTGCATGGAAGTCATATGCTTTATATAGATATCAGGTATAATTATATATATTTGGAATGATAACGTAAACGTCGCTTTTAATATCAATAAATAATGGTTTATTAAACTGTTCACTAATAGTTTAAATTTCAATGTTCTGCAGCATTAAAATCAAAATATGACTGGTAGAATTTTAATGAACGATAAAAAAATCTCAACTTTGTGTTAATTTTATAACTAAAGTAAACAGGAAAGTTTCTTTTTAGATTATCCATTCAAACAACTAACAAGAAAACTTAATTTAAGTTTATAGAGGTATAAATTTAAAATTTTAAAAAAATACGGAGTAGCTAATATATATATCATTATAACAAGGTATGCTACTATAATATAAGTATAAACAGATATTAATATGTTCACCAATGTATTTAATTAATAATAATCAAGTCAAGGATATTTAAAAAGATATGTGTTGTTTTTAGAAGATTATTAAATAAGTTACTAATAAATTATCTCTCTAGTGGCTGCGATGTTATCGTCCGCTCTTCGGAGCCAAAGATTGGAGGCTCAATTTCTATAGCTGTTGAATTTTTAAAATATTCAAAGATTCAGGACTGGATGTTTGCTCAGTGGGTTAAGCAATTAGCTGAGTACCAATTTTTGTAAAATAAAAATCTGTCAATATTATTATGTCTCAATGAGGATATCCAAATACTTGATTCCCGGAGTTTACATATTCACAACGTACAGATATATACGCTCCGCTTTTGGAACGGACATCTTAAAAAATAAATCAAAAAAATTATCGATAGAAATTATTGTACAATTTTTTGATGGTCTATATTACCATAATATTATTTGTGGTTATTATTAAATAATATTAAACATTGCTTAGTACTTGCATAACTAATATCGTAATTTGGTTGTAAACATGATATTTTAAGAAAATAAAATTCAAAGCAGTGAGAAAATTTATTTGATTATAATTTTAGATTTAATCTTACGGATAAGGAAGGAAATTGAAAAGCTTATTGGAAAACTAAAAAAAATTAAGTCGAGTACCATAAATTATATAGGTACGTTAGTTTATTATATTATTTGTGAAGCGAGAAAACATTTTCGACTGGATATTTCCTTCGTTCGAAATAAAAAAAAAGTTTATCATAACAAATCATTTTCCGCTATAACAAATCACGACCACTCGATTAAACAAAAAAACCTTAATATTTCATCGTCGCTTCCAGGGCAGCTCGGGTTCGGATTATAATATTCATTGAAATTAATAATTTCGTGTCACCTTTTGTGTTGATACCAAATTGTGGGAGTGTGCGCGATTTTACGGGATTTGCCCGCACGTGAGACTTTATATGTTTGAGTGGATACTATCTGAAATTTAGGGCTCGGATCACTCATCTGTAAGTCCCAGCCGGAAATAATTAGTCAGGACAATTTATAGGAATCTTTTTCGTTAATTATATTTCATGTTAAAACTAACTAAACTCTATCATAAATTACTAGGAAATATATTTACACACATTTAAACTATTATTTTAAAATGTTGCCGACCACTGGTTAATTAAAAAAAAAATACAAATATTTAATATAATTCCAAAGTAATTTACATTACAATATATTATATCGATGGCCATAAGTTGAAAACACGTATCATACATTAGTTATATTTTTCAGGAGAACCAAACAATCTTAAAATTTGTGCCGTGTGGTGTACGAGGTATTGCTTTTGTCATGAGTGACATTTAAGTGTTAAACTTTGAATTTGGAACATTTTGAGTAATAATTTTTATCGGTGTAAATTTACCGAAATTCTTTTATCTTTCCAATTTTGAATACTTATACAGAACTAATCAAATATAAATCGTAATGTATGTATTTTTTGTATTATATTAGACAATATATTGTATAAGCATATTGTTGACTATTGACTCATTTTTCATAATTATGCTACAAATTTCCATACGGTTCTTCCGGATTGATAATTTAGCACTGAGTGAAATATAATATTTTTTTAAATCTGAGACGTCAGCTAAACGGCTTGACAATACGTAGCTTAGTGTGCATTTTTATTACAAAAAAACACAGTGCGTTCTACAACTATAATGTTGCATTTTAAAAAAATTCTCTCTTTCTATGAAAACAAATAATTGTCGGAAAAATAAAATTCTATTTTTTATAAACAAACTTGTCTCACAATTCATGATTAATATGTTTCATCTTTGAAGAAAAAATCCAAATTGACGTTTTTAATGTTAACATTTTGTAATTTACAGGAAAATTTATAATACTCGGCCGACTTAAAAAGCTTGAAATTGGATTTTGAAGTGGTTATAACAAATTGAAATAGAAATATAAATAATTTATAAAAGCTGTATAATTTTGTGAAATGCGCACTCACTTCTTTAATAGTTTTTTTTGTACTGCATACAGCATTTACTAACAATATTTACTTAAAACATTCAACAGAATGAGTAAACATTTGAATAACTACGAAAATGTTTTTTCAAAGCTATTCTGTTGATAAAATCGAATGGCGTGTCTTGAAGGTGACAAGCAGTGATGGGCCTTTATAATAGGTGTTCATGGTATTTGAAATTGACTCTAATATTGTAACATGGCTTTGACATTTGGTAAAAACGCATATTTTAACTTAGTATAAGTGACCAAAAATATACATATTCATTTTAAAAATAGCCCATCAATAAACAGATTAAGTTTTATTATGGTTATATTTTTTATTTATAGATAGACAATTTACCAACTGGCATCAGAAAGAAAGCTTGTTATACCTACCTTCAATAATATAGTATAATAAACATCTGGATTAGTAGATATCTTATTTAATTTTGATGTTCAGTCAACTTAAAGGTGCAAAGATGTTTATATCTGTAATAAAACGTTTCAGTAACATAACTTTACAAATATAATATATTGAACGTTACTTGATCATCAGGTTGCGAATCACTGGTCTAGCGTCAATATACCCCATTCCCGGCGGGGGTGGTAATAAATGTTTCAATTAGATCGAGCTCCGGGTGACCTGGCCTGGGTGCTGTCGACCATAGGTCACCAATCGGGTTCATCACCACACAATCCGATGATCAATTAGTTACGAACAGGACGCGTTTGTCTTCTTAATATTTATTAATCGCAATTGACTGGATGCTTGTGGCTATCACTGGTTTATCTAATGTTGGTATTGATTATCGGATCTCGAATGTGATATTGTTTTGCTACTATACTGATAATACTTACGAAATGTTTACCAGTTCACTTGGACCTCGTATAACACGTTCACATGGTTTCATAAACATTTCCTATAGTACAAATACGTGTAATACGAGGTTTGAAGTTAAAACAAAATTAGGGTATGCGTTGAAAAACAATATCGAAGTTCAATTATATCCTTTATATTTTCCAATAAAAAATATAAAAAATATAATTTCGGTATCTAGTTAAAATAATTAATCTCATCATCTTATCATTCATCATGACTATCACTTACAATCAATCATATTTGTTCGACTCATTTCCAAGATAATTTATAAGTTTTAATAATCGTTTGTGGACTTAACCTTTAAAATCTGCCTAATAAGTTATTGTATATTTAATGTGAATATATTAATGTATTTAATGATAATGAACCAAGCTTTTTGTATTTTTTTCTTTAACTGAAAACTTCTTTCCATCATGGGTTCATTTTCTATAAAATATTTTTTTAATTTATCCGCTAACCACAAAACTTATTTTAATGATTTTAATGTGAAACTGCTTCCTGAATCTCGTCTGGTAGGTTCATTTAACACGTTGACTTATATTTCTTCATTAAAAACATAGTCCTTTAATATTTCTTCGATATCTCGAATATCTAGGTCATCAGATTTTTCTCCACCAAAAGCACGTTAAATTGTTTTGTGTTATGAAATATTTGATAAATATAATTCAATATTTTTCACATAGTAAAAATTAACAATCGAAAAGTAATGATGTCAAATAAATACCATTGCTGTTCATATGTCTCCTTTAATTTATACATCCTATTTTTGTCTATTTTAAGATAATACGTAAAGTTAATAATAATTGTATTCAATAAACCCAAACATACTTGCCCTTACTTGAAATATATTGCACGTGAAACAGTCGTAAAATATTTTTGCTTTGTAAACAATCAATTTGTTTTATTATATGTTTACATTACTCCTTACTAACTGCTAATTTCCTTGACATAACGTTGGATTTATATGGAGTTTATCGATTATTTTACGTTAATGAATAAAATTTCAAAGCATTTTATATATAAAACCGATGATGTTAAATTTTTTTAAAATAAAAATAAAATTGATATCGAAACAAGATAAATACTAAAAAATTATAATTTGTAGTTTTAAATATTTAAATAGTTTAATTAGAAGATGTGAAAATATTGCATGATAAAATGGTGGAATAATAGACAGATCAATCATGTTTTAAGTTAAAATTTTCAAATGGATATTTAATACACATTAAATGAAAGTATTTTACTTGTACTATACATTAGATTATAACAATATTATATACAATAAAAATGAAACTTAACTTAATAAAAAAAATTCCATACTAAATTTCACCATGTCAAAATTTTGAGAACAAAAGAGAAGATATTGAGGAACTATTTTTTGTATAAAATAACCATATAAAGTAGCATGTAAATCTACCCACAAAATACTAATTCAAAATGTTCTCTTTTAAATTGTGGCATAGTAGAATACGTCCAATTTGGAAATATAGCGGTTATGTGTTTTAATTCAAATTTAATATAATGATATGCAGAGCGCACGACTTGCTTGCCATAAAATTTCATTGAGTGTGATAGCAGCAGCGCGAAATAAAATGAATATATATTTCAGTTTATTGTTCTATTTCATTTTGGTTTACATCCACAAAATATTATTTTTAATAAGTCTAGACTCTAGCAGAATATTGACTGAGGGAGTGTAAATTTGAAAGTACATATTATGATACGGAAGTCGTTTTTAATCGGAACCAGTCACTTTTTTTTGTTATAATATTTTTTATATTAAAATACCTATATAATAAGCTTTTTTATTTATTTTAAAATTTAAGATGCTAGTCTAGTATTTGAAAGTTTATATTGACATAATAAAAATTTCATATAGTTGCAGCTCGATATTAATATAATAACGAATTAGTGCTACTTGAGTATGTTTTATGATCTAGTTAATGCCGCTTATTGTGATCATTATGAAATTTGTAACTTTTAATTACAATAATCGGCTGATAGCATTAAGTATAAGATAAAAAACTATATACTTGAATCCAATTTATTATAAAATAATAGAAATTATAACTACTCATATATATTTATCAAATATTAATTTTTTTCTTAATACAATATATTTGAAGAACATTTCATGAACTATTTTATCATTTGTTACAATTTATGAACTTCTAAATAAATACAATCCTCATATTTTTAGTGTTTTTTTTAATTTGTTGCTGCATAACAGCATTATATATCAGAATTGGTAACAATAGCTGAAGTTTCTTTATTATATATTAAGCGGACTATTTAAAAGTAATTTTATATAATTTAGTTTGGTACCGAATGTATGTGAAAAATTTAACAATTGATAAAATTATCTATTTCTTACCATTTGGCTTCAACTCATTTTATGTTGCAAAAAGTCTTATGGCAAATGTCAAATAACTTGAAGTATTTTCGGAACTTCAAGCAGATTCTTAGTCACCCATAACTAACTAACTCAATGGTTCCTCTGAATCATAAAGTCTCATGAGAAAACTTCAATGCATTCATATTCGTTTGAATTTAATACAATTTAAAAATAAATATTTTATCTGTGAGTCCTGTATAATATATGCATTTTTGTACACAATATTTCATTGTATTAAAAAAAATATGATTACCGTTAAAGCTCAAAGAACAATCTGTCCACGCAGATATATTCATAGTAACAACGGCTGATACATTAATGCAAAAGCAAATAATGTATTTCAACCGCGGTAAATATGCAGGCTAAAATAATCCCGTTGACAAACAATATGATAGTGGATAATAATTGTTAATATTAAAATGCTATCACAAACGCGAATGGTTACATTTTAATATTAATTAAAATCTACAGAGGTTTTTTTTACAGTTGTTACAATAATCCAATTTGTCTACAATTAGTTAGTACCAGTGCATAAAAATGTTTACATATTGTATAAATCCCAATGAATATTATTGATAATTAAATTTAGCTGTTCCAGAAGTACCCCTTAACATTGTTACTCATTACTTTCTCTCGAATAATAAAATACATTGGCACACAAATAAAACAGGAAACGGACATCACAAACCATTATATATACTGGTCAAGGCTACATTCTTTACTACCCCTTGAGATAATGTACGAATACTGCTATATACATGCACTATACCATTCCCACCATATGAAAGTATAATATAATAGATTTTGAAGCAAGTGTTAAGGGAAATATTTTCAACAAATTTTACGAGATATTTATATCTGCCAATTTTTTTCAGTAACATCAGACTATAATGAATAACATTAAAAATTTCGCAAAAACTATTTGCATAAACAAGACTTTAATTAAAATTATATAATGCTAGTTAGATATCTTAAAAAACCAAACACAGTATCTATTGTTCATTTTCATTGATTGACCACATAAAAAGCCTAAGTAGTATCTTCATTTGGAAGAATTTCAGAAGAATAAGCTTTCAAATAAGTTATAAGATTCAATTTAAATTAAGTTTACCTAAGATACTATTTACTATTTAAGATGAATCAAACAATATAAGATTTTATTTCTTGCTAATTGAAACAGTGGAAATTGGTTTATAATCAAAATTTAATTATTTTTCTTTATAAATTTCGAGCTGTTAAAATAGAGTAGCAACTTCTTCAATCTTAAGCAATATGATTTAACACATAAAGATTTATATTTGTACATTGACACGGTATAAGACTGATCTTCGAGATTATTTTTATGAAACATTAGAGATACATGAAAAAGAAAAATATAGATTTAAAAATAACTTGTGCTGTGATGGATGTCGTAGATTTTTAATAAATATAAGTTTTGTTAAAAAATGATAAACTGTTTTTCATAGGGAGGTTTTCAAATTGTAAAAAGTGATCTCAGAGCTACTAAAAAACTCATCTGATCGATGAAATGACAAAGGCCGAAAGGGGCGATGAGAGATCATCTAGGAGTGGACACGAATTTACGATGATGGCAAAACATAAAATTATTAAGAGATAGTAAAATTTCCGATTTAAATTTCTTTACCAACGTATGACTTTACTGTGTGGTCACACAATTGATTATTTTTAACGATCACTCTTTAATCCTCCTACAAGCCATAATAAAAGTTATGTCGCTCAGTTTTCAGAAGGCCATAACAATATCTTAATGGTATATTTTATGCTATTAAAATACATATAATATTTTTATAAAGCTTAAAATAATATCAAAGCACGAATTTGTCCTATCTTATATATATAATATGGTATCAAGTAAAACTTTTAAGTGTGTAATAGATATACAATGTAATACAATGTAATACAATTCGGATAATTGATATTGAGAAAATACAAAGATTTAAGAATTATTTAATTAATCAACACATTTGAAAAGAATTTCTGTTACGTAATCGTATAGTTCAATTAAATGTATGAAGTCTTTTAAGCAGCTAAAGAATGTTTAGAATATTATACGACTTATCAAATTCTTAGGATATTTACGATATTACATTATCAAAAAAATATATGTACTTATTAGATTTAAAATTAGAAAAATAATAACCAGATAACAGTAATAAATATATTTTTCAGCGGAGATGAACATATATACATGTATGTAAATATTCTTGTAAATTCTTAATAAAGAAGATTCTTATAAACATATTGTGTTTTTTATATGCTTGTAGTGAGTTTGAGCGTTTTATGCCATATTGTTGCCTGGAAAGTCGAGTTAAATATGAATACATACTGCGGCTTTTTCACCGGCGTCGAAAAGCAGTAAATATTAAATATTCTCAAATAACCTACTTTTTGTGATATCTAATAAATTTATTCGAATGTGATTAATAACAATTTGGAGCGCGCCTAGATAAAATATCGATCGAAAATATATCCGAAGATACGTTCGTGCGTACGGAGGCTTTAATTAATAGACTCATTGAAAAGGGATTCATGAGAAATGGTTATGGCCAAAATTTAATAACTTTGTTCATGGTATTAATATCGAATAAATTACAATCGCTTTGTCGAATGAATCAGAGATTTTGTTTAATTCCAAAGAAGTAACAAGTAAAAATATATCAATGAAAAGACTTAGTTTAAATATTATATTAATATTTTTTTACATTTTTCATAGATACCAACACGGTAAGTCGCTTGCTCAAACTTCACATGTGTCTCAATTTAAAATTCGTGCTCAGATCCAAGGTAAGTATTAAGCTGACACCTGATTCTCATGAACATAATGCTTATATATTTCTAAACAGTGTAGAGAAATGTTATCCATGTTGGAGCTAAATTTAATTTACTTTAATAATTTTAAAGTCGATGTCTTTTTTCTTATTTAATTAATAAATCGATATTACTATCATAATTTATTTTTGATATAATTAGTCTATAAGAATCTGTTAATATTGTGAAAAATTATATGAACAAGCTCAAAAGAAATAGTTGCTAGTCAATATTGCTCAAAAAATTAGTTATTAAATGTATATTATGATAATGGAATATTTATATAATATATACTGAAATATTATATTTTTAATGCACTGTTAAAAGCACATGTTCTTTACATATCTATATAAAAGTGTTTCTTTAAATAAATATACTATTCATTTATGTGGGTTAATGACCCGAATTAACAATTGTATACCTCAATATAATGTACGAGCTATCAAATTAAGTCATAAAATATTTTTATGATTGTTACTTACAACTGCGTTTGATTAATTCACGAGAGTTTTATTTACACTGTATTAATAAATAGTCTTATTTTATAGATTTGCGTTTTATATATATCGTAATATATGACGTAAGTTGAAGATAGCAACGTGTGGTTTTGTATATTAAACCGCTGGCAGTCATTAGTGAGCGCAGCGCTCATTATTGAAAGGGATGGTGATTTATAGCTTTCCTATTTCCACGAGATGACATACGACAAATAAATGAATGCAGGGTTGCAAATTAAAAAAATAAATGAATTAAAAAAATAATGCATGTAAATAAATAACCATGACGTTAGCGTGCGTCATTCGGAACCGTTAATTGTGGTTTCAATTCCCATAACTTCTTGATTTGTCGAATTTCAAATATTTAGGCCAGGATACCTAATATGTTGATACTGAATTTACGTAAAATCTTATTTTGATATATTCATACTATTGAGATCCATATATTTTTTCGGGAAGCACGTGGTATATATGAAACATATAATAAACGTAAAAAGTATTATAGAATGTAAAATGTGTGTTACTATTTTTTACATGTATGATAGGAGCTATGATAGGAGATGTAGCATATATGAAAAACCATGAAACCAGTATTTACGGTATTTAATTAGACATTTTTATTAAAAAATAAGACTGTTTAAAAATAGAGACAGCTTAGAAGAATTTTGTTTAAAGTAATAGAAAAATAAGTTTTTTAATATTTCGACTCGCTCGATAGAAATGGAAGGAGCGTACAAATTTAAGTCCTCTAAAAATATATTCTTCTATTGAAATAATATGCGAAATTCTCATACATTAATTGTATTATTTTTTGTCGATTATTAATAAAATTTTAAAAGGTATGTGTTACTCATCATCTATAAGTAATAAGTATACTTCAAAAATATTATTGATTTCTAGTTTTTTGAAATATTCTATTTCAATATATATTTTTAATTTACAACAATAAA
>JAGVSQ010000451.1:0-39457 GCA_022683975.1 Rhyacophila evoluta | reverse complement strand
GCTAACAGTGATCTCACATATGGAAGTTTACCAGTTTTAAATAATTTAGAATTTCGAAGTGTATTATTCACTCACTGCGACATCATCTATAATCTGTAAAAATATTGGTAGCCACCAAATTTGTGCTTTATACCTTTCTTTTATTTTTTTGTAGGTAAACCAGTCTTAATACTGGCGAATAAACAGGATGTGGAAGGTGCAATGGACGATTTAGACATAGTTCAAAGATTAAATGTGGAAGATGTTGTTAACAGGTATCCTATGCAATTGATTAATCAATTTGTTGTAACAGAATTTATGAAAAAAATCATGGTCAATTTTATATGAATATAAAATAATACTGGGTAGAATACAGTCGTACAGCTGACTCCCAATTTACCACAGTCGAGTTCAATAAAAACATACAGTAAAACTTCGATATAACACGAAAGAGCATAACGCGGCCTCGAATATAACGCAATGTTGAATATAATGCAACCTATATATTTGGATCAGGAATAAAAGGAAAAATTTAAATATAAAACAAAAATTAATTAAGTGAATTGTATTATAAAAAATATGATTTTTTTCTTCCGACACGCTTGAATTATCATCAGTGTTTCTTGAACAATTGCTACTCAATGCACTATTTTCTTCCCATAAAATTTTATCGTCACACCCATCCAGATTGTTGGAAATGCAACATCTGTTAAAAACTTTTTAATAGACGTGTCGCTAATCTTCTGCCAGGCAGTTACGATCCATTTCCCTAAGACTGGAATTGATGGTTTCTTTATTTTCCTCGTAGAGGTCAGAGGATGATTTCCAGCTAAGTGTGTATGATAGGCGAAAAGCTGAAACCCTGAATATAACGCAAATCTGTCTTCATGGGTTAAATTATTTTCAAAGCGTGACAAAGAGTTTTTTCTCACTCACATGTGAATTAGTGGCTATATACTAAATATATACTGCTCACTCAATATTTTTGAGATCTTCTCCTGTAAATCAAAAATTAGTTTTAAATATTTATGATTTTCAATATCATATTGATTTTTATTATTTTAGATTCAGATGTCCCACACGCGTAGAATCGTACACCGCTAGCTTACCTCAAGGAGGTAAAACAAAAAAGAGTTTTATCGATCCCAATCTCCATAAAGGTTATTCGTGGCTGTTGAATTACATCATACACAGATATGGAGACTTAAATCTTAGGGTGCAGACGGATATGCACCAAGATTGTGATTACCGCGAAAAACTGCGCTCCAAGTTAGACAGCAAACACAATAATGACGAAGACGGTGTCACCAATATTATTCACATACCTGATGCATTTGAAAATCCAAATTATAAATTTAATACGATTCGAAATGGTGGACATATTGATGACTCCGATGATATTAAAAAAGATACAGACGCAGAAGAGAATGGAGTCATTATTGTGAAACAGGCAAATCGTCCTGGTAAATTCGCCATCACAAAAAGTAGCAATTTTTCCGATCATAATGTCAAAGGTCGAAACGTAAAATTGTCACCGTTATTTGGGAATAAGAGCAATGTGGAAGCAAGCAATTTTAAGTCTGCCAATATTGAATTGGAAGCCAGAACTCAAATGAGAAAATTGTCGCCGATTGTGCGCAAAAAATTTGACATTAGCGCCAGCATTGAAAGTCCACTAAGAGGTGATTCTTTGAATGTTGATGGTAGACCGCATTCGAGACCGTCCATGGAAAATAAAATGAAACATGAGGATGTGGCTTTCAAATCTCAACAGCAGATTACTGATGACACTGTTAAATCTGTCGTAGATGAAGAAATTATTACTAAAACCGATGATAAAAATACTGGATCCACTGTGTCTATTACCAAATCGAGAATCATTGAAGTCTCTCTGAGTGGCAGTAAAGAATCTGTGAGAGTCGATTCGGGGAGAGAAACTAGCAAGCGAGTGTTGCCGCCTATTAAGCAAGCGAGAATTAACTCGACAGACATCACCCCCTTGCATATTGGTGGGTTTATTTTCATTTCCTTAAAGAAAATGTCGTTTTTTTTAAATCATTGATTTGTCAAATATTGACTTTTGCATACATATTAATAGCATGGAACATTGTATTTGTTTTTCTGTAGTTTTACTCAATTTTGAGTTTTGTTGAATTAATGGACGATTCAACCATTAACAGTATGTGGCAGCCATGCTGAAAAGTGTTAATAGTATTCTGTGAGATGATTTTAATCTGTAAATTGCTAATTAATTGTATTAGGTGCAATGTGATGCATGCATAAAACATTATGGATCAACTAGTAAATTGAATGACCAGGGAGGATACATCTTCTTATAAATCAAGAGTCAACTGTATTTTTAAAAACATTTTAGGGCAATAGGTCAGAATATTAATAGTCCTGACATGACCTGTCATGTCAGGCAAAGATAATGGGTATCTCCTACAACTTGTTTTACTTGCAATCTCGGAATCCCGGGAAAACGAGTATTAGAGAGTTGAAGAGCAAAAAAAAATAAGAAATTGAAATACATAATAATATTTGTAATATATGAGTTACATGACTTTTTCCTTACTTTTTTAAATCAGGCGAGCAAAATAATAAAATATAAAATTTAGGAAATGGCCGTATACAGGGTATAATTTTTTAGAGAATTCAATGTGCAATTTCGCAGAAATGGAATTAAGAAACAGGGGAATTTCCATGAATAACCCACTTGCAACCACTGCATACGAGGGATTGTTTTCTCCTCGTATTTTTTTTTTGGCAAGCTGAATTATCTAATCAAGTAAAGCATTTATTATCCAATAGATCTGAAATTACTGAAAACATAATTATTACATTTGAATGTTTGGCCATTTACGTTTTAAATTATTATGCCTGCGTAGAATGCTCGAATGCAGGCGACACTGACAGTTGTATTTTTCTACGAATTCTTATAATTTATTTTTAAATAAATATCGGGATCAAGTTTTAGTTATACCACATACATATGAAGACCATACATTATTTTTATTTTTATTTAGATAATACTGAATCTAACTTGCTTCCAAAAGAATCCAAATGTGATACTCAACTGGTCGGTGATGGTGGTTTTCAATCAATTGATTCGCGACCTCGCAGCGCTGCTCAAGCTGTTAGGAAGCAATTGGAAATGCAATCTGGCTCTCCTAAGAGAAGAAAGATGAGTTTGAAAAGTAAGTCCAAATTTTTCTGGTAAATTTACAAAAATCACTGAAAACTGCATATCAATGGCAATAGATTTACAACACCTATTTAAGATTTGTTAGATTTGTATAAATACATGTGGTACTTTTATACACACTCTTACCAGCTTTTTATTTTATTATGTTCGTTGTGTGGATATCGAAGAATAATGTTTGGAAATCGGGATATTCATTTCATTTTATGATGATAGTTGAATTAATACTACACATTGATGATCGTAAACAGTT
Organism: Rhyacophila evoluta; assembly: GCA_022683975.1. Taxonomy (NCBI): domain Eukaryota; kingdom Metazoa; phylum Arthropoda; class Insecta; order Trichoptera; family Rhyacophilidae; genus Rhyacophila; species Rhyacophila evoluta. Next base: position 36,023 of record JAGVSQ010000451.1, on the reverse strand, counting down.
AAGTTTATTATTATACAATAATTATTATTTTATAGGTATGTGTATATTATAGTTTTTTTTTATAGTAATTGTATTTTGTGAGTGAGTGAGTTGATATCTCAAATATTAATAGATGACATTTGACATGGGGAAAACCACACGGGAGTACAAGTATTAATGTCGCCCAATAATTATCTGGCATAAGAAGTATTTATTCATTCATATTGAATAGCTTGTTAATTTCAGTTACAATTCATATAAACATTGAATTTGATTATTCTTAGGCAATGTTTATTATATACGACTAATCTATTTCATTTTTTTTTCAAAATAATCTAAAAGAGCCAACAAATAAAAAACCAGAAAGAGCAAATATATAAAAGGAAAAAAAATTCACAATCAACAATTGAAAACAGGAGGCGCAGATTTTTTTTCTATTTAAACCCCCCACAGCCTAACAAGTTCGAGAACCGCTGAAGTAGACAATAACACGTTAACACGTTTTGTCATAGAAAATGCCACAATAATTATCGGTACTGCACACCGCTCGTATCTTACTGCTTTACTTGCGCTGTACTTGTGTCTAGACACTTTAAACTAGACACTTGTCTAGACACATCCAAAAGAAGTAATACCTCTAGTTTTAATTTGAATATAAATTTCCACTATTTTCATCTGTCAACTTTACCAATTATAAGTAATTCTTTCACTTCTATTTTCTTTCAGGCCTGCGTCGCAATAGAACATCTCCCGAATCGAGTCCTACACTTTTCATTTATGATCCACACTCCAAAGGAGGTGAAGGAGACGGAGCCGATTTCAAAACCAGTGTCGATCACAGTAAGGCTAACGTCAATATCATGTGACGTCTCGAAGTCTTTTAAAATCTATTACTAATATTATTAACATAGCCGGACCAAAACCTTTGGGTACCCGCCCATATTTGCTTATGAAAACCATTCTATCCACAAAATTCAGCATTTGAATGAGTCAATTTATTACGAATAAGGCTGTCTTGAAGGTGATCAAAATGATATTTAATTATAAAATTGTTGTTAAACAAAAATTTATAACCAGAAGTCAAAATTATCGCATTAAGGTTATATGAGAGAATATTTTTGAAATTTATAAAACAGGGTTTTTATACAGAATTTTGATATGTAGACACTGAGAATAAATATTTTCCATTTCGGTGGAATTTTTTGTCTATCTTATTTGTAAAAATTGTTAAGTACGTTTAGATGTAAAACATTCAAAACTAGTTAAGTCACTTAAAGCAATATAAAATCAATTTAATATTCATCTTTTCATAACATACTTAAGGTAGAATGGCAACTTTATGCTGAACATTTAATATATTTTCATTTTGATGTAAATGTTAGGCGAGTTGGTTTGATGTGTAGGATTTTTCTTTTGTTCAATACGACAATATAAAAAATTTACATTTTTTCTTTGCTATGATAATTTGGTAATTTAAAATCGCCTTTTATTGCCCGATCTGCTTTATTGTGATTTAACTGCCTTTTGTTCTGAGATACTTTCAGCCGTCCTATTTTTCACCATATCTTTTAGTTGATTGTTTCGATCTACGTTATAGCATTCACAAGAATACCTTACCGCAATATGTTAAGTTTATATACTGTAAGCTTTGATAGGAAGTATGAAAACAGATTTTGCATATTGATATGATTGTCAACAGCAAGCAACCAGTGCCTTTAGTTTATAATACAATATATTCCATTTTAAATACACTTCTATACATTGCTTTACTGCTTGATTCGCGAATGTTATCTACGGTATTTTTGTATTTTTGTTTTTTTGCCAAAATTGATTTGTACAGATAAATACAATCAGGCCTCGTACTGCAAACGCTTTATATAACATACTTTTCGTACAACGAACTTCGGTAATCATAAATATCTGATATGTTTATGTAATTGATTAATTTAATTCCCATAATAAAATACGGGAAATCGTGTTTCGTACAAAGAACCTTTCATACTACGTACTATTACGTGGAACGAATTATGTTGGCGGTACGTGGCTCCATTCTACTGTTAAAATATCTATTACATTAGATACTCGGCAGAATTCAGGATTTTTTTTTAAGTTATTCAGTCTTTACAATGATGTTACATTGAATTTACATCATTACAAGATGCCAGATAAAGAGCAGCTCTCTAGCCGGGTATATATCCTATTTTATATAATTAAACACATATCTCTTATATTATTGCATTTCTATTATATGTCAAACCTATCAATTTTCTAGTCTCTATAAATAAATGTTTTATTTTTTGTTCAAATTAAAATGTACTTTTGTACAACATTCAACAATATTACATATTACATAAATTAAGAAGTTTTTTACCTATTGAAGAAACATTATAAATTTTTATTACTAGTGAATTTGTAGGTTGTCCTCACAGTAATACATTTTTATAGGTCACAATTATAATATAAAGATTAATTGTTTCATTCAGATTAATATTGAACAAACCTGCACTCTTTGCATCCCTGAATGAATATTCAATATAGTTTTATAGTTTCTCCTATTCTTTTTATTGTTAATTGTAATATATTATATAATATATATAGATATATTACTATGTCCGCTCTGAAACTGAAGCATATGTATCTCCAGAGTGGGAAGATGTCTACTCCAGAAAATGGAGTACAAAGATCTCCGCAAGATGAAGACTTATCTAAACCTTTACACACAAAATACATTGTGTGGATATCATACTTATGAATGTAACAATTGTTAATTTTTTGTTATTCTAATAAGGATTTGCAGACAGTGCATAGCCATTTTACAAGCTTGTCATTGATTGAAGTATGGCTTTGTTCCTAATTTTTATATACTTAAAAATGTCAAATTTTTAACCACACTAGTCAACTTGTTCGAAACTGTTCTATGTTTACCTGTTTCTAAAATATATGTGTTAAAATATATGTGTTAAAATATTTATACTTGTTTCATTTGTCTTCACTTCTCACATCCATTGCTGGGATCAAGTGTCTTTCTTACATTGAAGACAAAGCCTGTCTGTCTTATGCTGCTGGTCTCGATTTACCTTAGCAATCCTCATGATATTTACTGCCCGACGTGGGCTCATATTTATCTTCAAAATTATAAAAAAAATAGCACAAACAATCAATCAATCTATCCTCAACGAAGCTATTTTCCAAAATATTGGACTGGTACAAAAGTTTTGATGTATTATATTCATAGGTTTTTGTTATTATAATTTGATCATTGTTATAGTTCACATTGGTTTTTATATATGTCAGTTTATTATTACTTCTTTTTTCTGGTATATTAACCATTAATACTTTGGACGCTGAGCATTCACCATGCGCATTACATGTTTGAGAGACGCGCTTCCCGTTTATATGGTGTCTCTATGACTCAAAATTATCTGAGAGTGGTTGGAAATGATCGTAACCTATAGCTAGGCACTTGCCGCAATAGCGTATCTTTAGTATTTTGCTGTCTCCTGTTGGTACTGATTATGTCATGCAGTTTTAATTATTTATCACAGTGTTTCCAATAAACATAAGTAGTTAAATACTAAGATGTGTGTTATGTATACAGATATTTATTTTTTAATAGTTTAGTTGAATAAAAATGACTAATTTTTGAATGTCCCACCATTGTTTATGACATTTTAGTTGCAGTAAATGTGTTAACTGGCTGGTAAATTAACCATATACATGGCAACATTTTATTATGAAATTTTATAAATATTTTGTTTTAATTTTTTTGGGTAACTTGATGGTGATAGTCGATTTTATAATAACAAAAAATTGACAACAAACTTAAAAAATACGACAGTAATCCACAGTTTTCAACTTGAGTTTTATTTAATACTGACAGTACAATATTTTCCATGTCATTAATATTAATTTACAGTTTTTCATTTTTCTCTCCCCCCCTCTTCTGATAATGTTAACATACAAATGTGTCTTATTTCAAAAAACTTACCCACTAATTAAAGCATTGTCAACACGTGGCAAGCATTCAATGTTGCCACATATCAGTTTAAACATATTTCTTTATATTATATTTAACAATAATTAAATTAATAAATATATTATTTTATCAATAAATATTGTATCTATGCCTGTGTGATGCAAAACAGGTAAAAATGTCATATCTCAAGGACTATTTTTTTTTAATTCTTCGAATTATGCACGAATTCACTCATAAAATCTCTTCATTACAATTTAAAGGTATGCCTTTTTAAATTTGTCTGAATTTTTAAATTTAATAGCTTAACGCCTGCAATTTTTTGCTGAATTTTCCACGGTAGCTGGCGAAATTTGCGAGAAAATGTGCAAAAACTGAAATAATATATTACCATCTCTCGTTAAAATTCACAATTAAGTTAAATCGTAACTCAGGTATATATCATAGAAAATAAACGTTTGGCGTAAGACTTACATATGAGTCGTCAGTCACCAACCAATATTCTGTCAAGACTCACATATGAGTCCACAGTCCTTAAGCTGTTAAAATGACTTCTTTAATATCTTTTTCAATATTGGTGAGTGTAAAAAAAAAAAAATTGGTAAAATCATATTTAATTGCACAATTTATGCATAACTTCGATAATTTTTGTGCAAATAAAATAGATGACTATTATTTTTAATTGATATCCTTCTGATTTTGAGTGGGTACTCAAACAAATGTTGCAACAATCAGCACCATCTTCAGGACTTTGACTCGACTACGCTGAGAATAAGTTAGATAACTTAGCATTCGAACCATTCTCGGAACACATTTATTCATCTTGAATTTTACTGATTCCCATTGTTTTGCATCACGCAGTTTAATACTTAAATATATGTTTGACAATGAGCAATAATAATATGACGTATGACATACTTTTATCAAACTAATTTCGATTTCCAGTCATCTCGCTCATACATCATTTCAACTTGTTACAAAGCGTGTCATAAGCTATATCATTCTTGATTCATTGCTTAAGCGATTTCCTAACACAGGATACAGTGTGAAAACTTTTTAATACAGTTTACCAATCTATAAAGATTTTTTTCTACCCCTAAACGACCCAGCTTTTTTGAGGATCGCATAATATAATGTATGCATTAGATATAAACAACACAATGAATACAGCATTGAAAATGGATCACATTTTTTACCATAAATAAGAATAAAATGATAATTAGAAAAAAATGGAGCTCCAAAATAATATTGCGTCTAGTTTTACACATTTATGGATTATTTTGCAAAAGCAAGCTTGATGAAAAACTAAATTTGCAGTACAGTTAGTAAAAACTATATTGTTTCAGGAAAATAGAATAAATATTTTCATGTCACATTATCAATTTGTAAATTTTTGTGGCTAAAATTGTGGATTATTTTTGTAAAATGTTTTAAAAAAAAACTATTGTGAAATTCATTGTTAGATGAGAATTGCTTGGAAAGATTTATTTATCTTAATGCCATGTTAATTACAGTGAAATTATTTCCTCCAGCCATTTGATGGATTTTACAGTTCTCTTAATTTTTTGGTATGTAGATACATAATAACTGATTTTTTTTATTTTGTTCCATTGTTCATCAGTTAGTATAATATAGTATAAAAATGCTTCATTGGCCACACGCGACGTCCCAATAATTAATAATAATAGCATCAACATCAAAGAATATATACCAGTACTGTTGTAAAAGCCTGATGTTCAAAATTAATGCATTATGATTCTTAAAAATATTTTTGTTACCATAGTTGAAAAAGTTTAGCCTAAAGATTTGCAATATAGTTTGTGCACAGTTATATTTGTAGTTTATTTATAATATTTACACTATCATTTAATAATTTTCTTTGTTTTTAAAAGACATAGGATATAGTTTCGTACCGTGGTTTACCATGTCGTACAAATATATGTAATATTGCCGGTTGATATGCAATATCCCTACACTACAATTTTGGCAATATTTTGATTCTTTTTAGGTGTACCCATCTTTCTTAATTATTAATTCCGCATGATTCATACTTTTAATTTCAATTAATCAAAACAAAATTTCTATTTTTTTATGAATACAATTAGAGAAATATATTTGATTATATTTACAGTTAAAAATATGCGATATTGCATTCCATCCGACAATATGCATGTAACAAAAAGTTGAAATTCCTAATCATCGACCAAATCGTCTTAATATATTGTTAGTTTTTAATGATTTCATTGGGAAATGGATGCAGCAGTTCTTATTAGTACTGGGCTGAGGCAAATTATAAATGACGTTGGATTGACATCAGATATACTGAATTGTAATAATGATATGGTTATGAAGCTATGCCGCAGACTGCAAAACGCCAACGTGATAAAAACCTTAAAGTACTCATCACTTCTTACAAAAGTTTTGGCCAGGGTCAATTTCCTATGACAGGTATGATAAATAAAGATGAAGTATAATTTTTATCACCATAGCTTTTTTATAGCAAAATATTTCGAATTTCATTATTTTATGCCTAATTGTTAAAGATATATTTAAAAATTTATTTCAACATATAAACCGCTAAAATGTGATCCATCACAAAGCACAAATGTAGAATACATTTCAAAATATCGAATATGATAAACGTTCTGAGACATATTTGGTTGATTAGTTAGATATGTAATGTAGAAAAAATTTTAATGATAAAAATTCTGTTGATGGTAAGGTAAATTTACCAAAACATGTAAAGATCTGATAATCGCACAAAAAAGAGGAATTCTCAAAAGTACTGGGTATTACACAATCTTTGGTAAAGTGTCTTATAGAACAGTGCCCCTCAATTGCTGTGCCAAGACTGAGTGTGCCGTGGCACATTTCTCGAATATAAGAAAAGTTTCAAATACTTTATTATATAATATAAAATAAATTACACTATACATGAGAAATGCCGCCGCTACATATATTGCTTTATAAATATTGTTACTTGTGGTGTGCTGCGAAATTTTGGAAAAAACGTCAAGTATGCCGCGGAAGATAAAAGGTTACAGAGCACTGTTATAGAAGATTAGTGGAAACATAATATATCCATGCTTTTTTAGTATGTTTTATATGATTTTGCAAAGCCTTTTACTATTGATGATTTTGAGGAAAAACTAACCATTATACAGAGAATACCCATTGAATCATCGAAAGAAATCAATTTCTGAAACCACTGATGTATTTCATTGAATTCTGTTGAATGAATATTTTACAAATCTTACTCTAATACCGAATTAACTGAAATACAGATTTGTATAGACATTTCCATTGAGAATCTTTTATGTCTGCAGTAAATACTTACTTTTGAAATGTAATCTACAACAATAATAATAGTAATATTTCTTAGATTTTTTACTCAATAGTATTAGACACATAACAACAAATTTCTTGTTTTACATACACATTTAATAAAATACAAACAATATGAAATCATAGAGTAACCACACGGAAGACCAAAAGGTTGCAATATTTCAATATTTATATCATGCTCAGGCTTACAGAGGCGGCTCTAGTATAGGGAACTATGTGAATACACAGATGGAATCTTTTCTTTTATTTAAAACATGTACATTATTTGTTTTATAAACATTTGATGTACCATATATTGAATGTATAACATCCATCATCACATCTAAAAGTTTTTTGAGACGTTTCCGCTCTTAATAAGTGAGAAGAAATATTCATCTCTGAAAGTACTACTTATGTAGTTCATAAATTGTATTGGATATTCCGTGCGGTCGGTCTATGTGATAAATATTTTATAGTGCTTTTAATTTACAACAAATAAATTCTCTAAATGATATACAACATCTCCTACTAGTTGAAGAAATAGAATAATTTTAAATCCATTTAGTTTTAAATTTACAAAGTATACATAGAACATTTTAGCTATTTAGATTATTTCAATTTTGATTCAAAATTGACAGCCATTTGAAGATAGTACACGTCGTCAATAGACGATGTGTCAAGATAGTGCAAATAAGTTATAAATTCTATTACCTGATTGGTAATTTTTATCTATAAAGACAGTCAAAATTTTGTAGAATTTTGCTGTCAAAATTCGATTTGATTCTTTTGTTGAGTTTAATGTGGTGAAACGGCAATCCAAATTATCAAAATATGAGCACAATAGACAGATATGTCTTTAAAAATTTGATTTTTCTGCACAATTACTATTAAATTAGTAATATTTGTTCACTCAAACCATCTTTAATTAACGCATTCGAATTTGCAGTCCAAAACATAAAAGCCCATTGATGGCTTAAGGTGCAAAATTGTCTACTTTCGAAAATTTATTTTGCGATTATTTTTATAAAAAATAACACATTTTAAATGATTTATTTGTAGAACTGCTTACGAACGACATAACTTTGATAGATCTGAATTCAAAATAGTAAGAGTTATGTATTTGTAAGTCTCAGATCCGAATAAAGTTGTCAAATTTTCTTGGGATATCTTTTCGATATATTTAAATAATTTAAATAAATACGGGACATCTATATAGCATAGTGCAACACGATGGTATTATCAAGTCACTTTCAGCTAAATGTGGACTTATCAACTTCGTACTTTAAGCCATCGACATGTGATATCCAATGAACCACTGTGAATGGTGACAATATGCATTTTATATATTGATATTCTGATTGATCGTGTATTATGTTACACGCACACACGTTTGCAAATTAGATTTGCATGGGCTTACATTTTAATCTCATTATTTTTGCACAAAATTTATACAATTAAAATGATGACTGTCCTTACAATAGTACTTTTATAATTAGGAAGCATAGAAAAAGAGTATGAGTACAGTGGTTATTAAGATATGAATAAAAAAATCTCTTGAGTATGAAAAAAATCAGTCAGCTCTTATCGATATTAAAGAAATGTAACAAAAAAAAATCATGAATTAAATTTGATTAGGAAGTTCTTTTGTCAATAAATTCTTGGGGTTGTGTAGGGCATTCGAAACTGGTAAATTAAAATGCCCATAGATAACAATGGTTTTTATGGGGAGACTTATCAGATTTAGAGATTTCTTTGTCTCACAAGAACAATATCTCACCAAATATGAGACAAAAATCCCAAAAGTTATTAAGAGTGAGACAAATGATAATGTACTCAGTCTATATTATTTGTATGCCTCACAAGTGTTTTCTTTTGAAATATATTGGTTGTTGTTTGTCTCTTGAGATATAATTTGTATCATTGTAGATTCGTTCATTTAATACGTGAAAATTAGCTATATTGACAGCTTAATGTTTTGAAAACCTACTTTTATGTACAGTGTGCGTAAATTTTTTCTTACATTTTTTTTTTTAATAATTCTGCCATTATAATGTTGTAGAACCAAAAACCAAGGTGAAGTTATATAATTCTTTGACAGTTAAATAAACTGAATTAAATAATTCGACTATGGAAAGGAAAAAGGACACAACCTTTAGTTTCTATTTTATTTAATCATAATGTATGTTGTTTTACCATGTTCGCTCGAAAGTGGAGCAAATGTATTTACAGTGTGAAAAAAATATTCAAAAGTGGAGTATCTTGGCAGACTATTTTTCACGAGAATTTTTTCTCAGATATCAGTTCAACCCAATAGCCATGCAGTCCTGCATTTTTAGATATTTTTAAATCCGATGGAATCGAACACACATTCCCCGGATTGCAAGACACTATCGAGGAAATGAAATGTATACAACTTTATACATGTCCTATCAAAAGGATGTAAAGCTGCAAATGCTGAATTAGGAATTATCCTTTAAGTTTGAAAAAAAGGGTATGTGAAATTTTCTACGAAGAAAAAGTATTTCCACCACATAACTTTTATTGGTTTTTCTCAAATAATTTATTTAACTAATATCAGATTAGATAAATAAAATACCAGTTTTTGTCTTTGTGCACTTTAAGGTTGTGTCTATTTAATATTTCAACTTTGATCCAAAATCATTAAATATATGTTTTTTGAGTCTGTTTTTTCTGTGTGGGTTACATCCTTTTTTCTTTACACCGTCAATATGTAAATCAAATAAAAAAGTAAACTTCCATATATCACTACGAAAAATCAATTCGGATAAATATGGACATATCCCCTTTCAACTCTTTGTAGATACACACTTTTGGTTTTAGAATAATTATATTTAATTCTACACATATTTTATCTATAAACCATGTAGCATTTATTATACCTGACAATGACTATATTTTTAAAATACATTTTGAATATGACTTATTGTGCGTTGAGTGAATATATGTTAATTAAACAAACACATTTTTTTTGTTGATTGTAAAATAGAAGAATGCCAACAATTTGAAAAATCCTAATGATATAAATTTATTGTATTCAAGGGAACATGTACATATTACCATTAGTAAATTTTAATATTGTTGCATTTTCCATCGAGTAATATTTATAAGGGGAAATAAAACATAATTTCAATGTAAATGAAATTATTATTTTTTTTTAAATAATTACTTCTATTCTTTCAACATATAACATCAATAGAACAAATTGTTTTAATAATATTACAGTAAATTCTTACTAATGAATCAATAAACACTGAAACTTCTATATTATCTTTTTTTCAGAAAATAGCGTTACAAAATTTATTATACACAACCAATAGATGGCAGCAATATGTGTCTTTTTAATATAAATATATATTATATTTCCGGCAAGAAATGAAAATTTGACACTTTTATAAAAAAAATACACCAAACTCTCTTTTTGCATGGTGTATAGTAAACTCGAAAATAAATATTACACAGGCTCGGGATATCTCGAGTGATGAAAGTGATGTCGTACTAAATTTGCGTAAACGGGTTTGTCTATTGTCTGATAATCATTTTTTTTTATAAAATTAAAATAGAATAAACAATTATTATTTTTTTATATTCATCGATTTTTACACAAGAATTATTTTTTATTTTAGAATACTTTTTTTATATGGTATTTCGTGAAACGTATCTACCGTGTAAAAAAGAAGTTTGATGTATTTAAGTATGCATGCAATTTTACTTTGGATGACACACATGTATTATTCAGAATATGTTAAATAATCATAGACAACTACAAAATAATATAATAACAGAATGAGAAGATCAAAATTAAATATAATTATAGAAAAATTGTCTAAACAATTTGTCAAATTTGGAATTTAACTTGTCTAAATTATAGTAAGACATAAATTTTGGAAAATAAATAACATCAATTTTTTATATTTTCATATTAATAAAATAAACTTCAAATTTTAGTATATTGTCAAATTATCTTTTGGCATATTGAGAGAATTCCTTTGCATTGAGCGTTGTATTATTGTATATTTTAATAATATGATTTTTTAAATTACTTTTCTTTTGTACAGATTGCAAAAAAACAAGAGATTGAAGTTTAATTTGACTAGAATTCAGCAGTATATATCTTCGTTGTTAAGGAAATAGTCATCAACTCACAAATTCACTTGGCGGATAAAATCGTGTTTAAAGGTTATTTTGTGTACTGAAATTTCCTTAAAGATTTTCCTCGTTATTAGCCCTATATTGCAGTAAATTATAATTTTAAAATATGTATATTTAACGTATTAGTTCATTTAAGCAAAAAAGTCGATTTTGGAAAAAACGTTAGTTAATGACTACATTGTTAACAAGAACGATATGTTCATGATGGTAATTATGGTAAATCAAATTTACGTAACTTGAGTTCTGAGCATTTTAATTTAGTAGTTTAGCAAAACAGTTGAATAAATATGTTGAGCTGAACTGGTCGATACATTCAATAGATTTTTATGGAGAAAAACAGACCCATAAATGAAATATTTTACAAGTGGTGATTTCATAATTTGATTTACCGAAATTGGGTAAAATATTGACATGTAAAAAAACTTAAAAATAGATGGAAACAGAATCGATTAATACCATTGTGGTACAATCACAACCAAAATTTATTTTCTAAACAACCAATAGAATATATTGTACAAAATGTAAGCAGGGTTGCCAAGTCAATTAATTTATCAAATGTATAATAAAACATTGTTTTGAATATAATTCTGATACGGCCAATGGTCACTGTCACATTTTATAGACTACATCTCTTTATATTCATACTGTATGTGAGTGGTTCTAATAACTGTTAATTATTTTTCACATTGGTATAAAGCAATGGGCACGGACAAAATCAACAATGAGAAACTAATGATTGACGTGTAATCGTTCAAGTGAAGTTAGAGTGAGTTAACATGTTACGTATGAGTGATTAAAGCATTGGAAGCTAGTAACTACTAAGCAAAGTCGGCAAAAATATTGCTGGCATCTTTTGTTGGTAGTCACCGTAAGTGGCCACTAATAGCTGTATTTTATTTGGCTGTTTTAAATGTAGGTTTTTTCATACTGCTTGAAAATAAGTTAAAGAATTATTTTTATTATTATAATGGTAGTAATATTTTTTTAATCAAAAGAATTCTCGGCAACACTGCTTTATTACAAATGTCTAAAATATGAGCAAAAATTATTTATTGGCAAGTTTTTCATTTATTGCAAGCAATTTGAGAGTTACTTATATTAATTAAAATATACATTATTAAATAAACAAAAAATTATTTCATGACATATTTTGTTATACTATATCGACATTAAAAAGACAAAAGGACATAGCCCTCAGTTTTTAAAAAAAAGCTTTTTTCGAAAATTACAATGTATACAATTTAATACACATTCTATCAAAAGAATGTAAGCTGAAAATGCCGAGTTAGATCTAAATTTACCTTTATAGGTTTGGAAAAACTGTCAAATTTGCGACCAGGAAAATGGACTTCTACTACATCAACTTTATTGGTTTTTCTTAAATAACTTATGAAATTAATATCTGTTCGTGTACTTTAAGGTTGTGTGTATTTAATATTCAGACTTTGGCCCAAAATCATTAAATATGCGATTTTTATAAAACCTCCTATAAAACTTGTTTGGTGTGGGTTACATCCTTTTTACTTTCTACAGTCGATATAAATGGATAGTATCTGTTAACATTCTACAAACCTTATATGATCATACATCGTTGATAAAATGGTTTGTTAAGAAATATTTATAAATTTTATGGAAAATACAAAAATGTCTTATTATTTGTTGGATGTTAATGGCATTATATGCTCAAACGTTGTAGATAATATAACGTTATTTCTTCAATAAAAAAAAAATTGTCATTTAACATTCAAATGCAAAATAATATATTTAAATATCATATGATAAACAAATGCTTTTTGACATAATAAATCAGTCATTTACGTTAACAATATGCCATACTCTATAACATTGACTGCCTCATGGAATGACAGACTCAAAATAATATCTTTGGAAATACAATTGAAACTCAATTGTTTTTAAATATTGTTATTATAAATATAAAGAAAAACAGCACTAATAATAATGATAATATAACCAATAAACATAGAATTGGACATGAAATACCACATTTTGATAGTTCAATATTATAATGCAAAAAAATGATTTTAGATCATGATGAATGAAATATATGTTTGAGTTATTCATGTTTATTTGACTTTAAATCATTATCCTAAATAACAATTTAAATGGTTTGTGCAATCTGTCTTTTTTTAATTAGAACATTTTCAAAACAGTGTTATTCCATGTTTCTAAAAAAAAATTTTAAATATGTAAAAGAGACATAATAAGTATGTATTAAATAATATATTAATATATATGTTAGGATGAAATATAATTTTAGATGTACCTAGTGTTTTTAATTATCCTTTGGTAATCGTTAAATTGGTATTAATATGAAATTGAACATATAAAAGTCCCTTAAATGAATATCACGTTGAATTTTACATTTTGTTGACATAACATAATAGAAAACTAGTATACAACAATAAATTCCTCTTGCTAAAATTACTTTAGTTTTATAAATTTCTTTCTAAAAATTAACATAAAAACAGCAAAACATGACAAATTTTAACATTCTCAATTGGCGTTGTCTTTTTGTTCAAAAAGATTTATTTGACTAATTATTATTGGAGCCTTCCGACTTTAATAATATAAATCACTGCCAAATATAAATCCCATCCCCCCGATTTTTTTTTTAATAATTTACCCTGTTTCACACTACCATTATATCAAACAAATTAAAATCACAATAATACTTTTCTTTCAATATTACGTATGATTTTCACATCTTTCAATAATACATGATGTTTTCTTTGCATAGACAATAATATGTATATTTATAAAGTATCCATTTTGGTTTACTCGCCATTTTGTAAAAAGTCACCGGACGCCATTTTGTGGGGGCACATCGTAAACAACACCACAGAAATAGGGCAAAAAGTTCACAGATAATAATTACAATTGTTTTTCACTTCTCCAACAGAGTTTTTTTTTCATTATTATAAAATTCTCACAACCTAAACCATTTTGTATTTCTAAGAATCCATGTTCATATAAATACCGCAAGTAAAAAATGTTATTTTATAATGTCATTTTTTGTCACCATTTTATATTTATATTGAATGCGTTATGTAGGAATAGCAATAGACAACCTCAAACAAGTTTTGCTTTATTGAAATATCAAGTATCTCATTTATAAATATGTAAGAAAAGATTATGAAATGCTTAAAACATAGATTCATGATTATCAAAATATTATTATGAATTGTTTCAGGCAGAAACAAGAGAAGATATCTTGGTTTCTAGCTAAAACCAAAATATTAGTAGGTAGAAGACAAATGTTGGTAAATGAATTGCACAAACATCATCCATGGAAAAAGTTCTTGATAAAATTATCAATATTATTGTTTGGTTGCCAATTTTTCATGGACGCCTCTGAGGTTATCTACTGAAATATTCTTCGCAATACAATATAATCGAAATGCTTTCATGTATAACAATATATCGAGTAGATAATATAATTCATATCGTCGCCAATACTACAAGAACGCATAACTCGATTTTTGGTTTAAGCAAATGTTCTAAATCTCTTCTATTATTGGCAATTTTTTGTATTTACACATAATACATATGTGTTAAGACAAAAATGTGCCAATAATACAAGAAATTGCAAAAAAAACAACTTTACTTTAAAAAGTTACTTAAACCAAAAAGTTGAGTTACGCGTTCTTGCAATATTGGCGACCATATGTTCATTAGTTGTTCATTAATTCTTCACGATTGTTCACAGTATCAACATTTTAGCAACTTATTTCCGAATCATTGTTTAAAAATCCACCGCTCTGACTCCCTTTTCCTGGTTTCTTCGATGAATCCTCCAAGATCGTGACTTCCGTGTAGTTATTCTGCTTGGAGCCCGGCTGCATTCTACTTATCATGTTATTCCCTCCGCTACTTGATGCAGAAGAAGCATTGTCACTATCGGCATATGGCAAATCGGTTAAGGGTCCATTTAAAAGACTATTTGAACTGGCACTGGTCTTAAGCCTGGGTTCTCCATCAGGAATATTACTTTCAGTAACAACGGTATCGTTTACGGTAGCGTTGTCAATACCTGGTGGTGATGCTAAGTCGTGTATTATCGCTTTCTTTGGATCTATTTGAATTTTTCTGCTCTCACTTTTCGATAATTTATTCGGAGTCAGTACATTTACATACGGTGGAAGTATATTCATGTTATTTAAATTGACGGAGCCACTATTTTTCTTCAAAGCGTTCAAATTTTGTTCCAGTTGTGCAGCATCTAAGCAAAGTGGTCTCTGCTTCACAAAGTTGACATTTGATGGCAGTACAATTTTCTTGTATGGCGGAGAAGGTATTGCACTTGTACTGTTATTGTCAGGGTTGCTCTTAGATGATTTACTTGGCGTGTTGTGATTGGAGTGTTGTGATTGGCTGTGGGCGGCTGGTGATCTATTCTGGTAGATGGTTCTGCTGAGTGTGTTGTCAGGGGGCTGCAGGGATGTTGGCGTCTGTTGAGGAGTATCTATGCTGATTAATTTGTCCACCTAAAATGATTGACAAATAAATTTATATTTTGTAAATTAATTTAATTTAATATTTTGTTTTTTGAATGAACAAAAAAGGACATATTTATTTTTTAGATGTTGCAACAAAATGTTGGCTATTGTGATACTGTTATATTTATTTTATAGTAGAAATAGTCATGGAACTTACTGGTGGTCCAGCCACCGGCTCGACATCACAGCTATTCCCCATTTTCTTCACTGCCGCTCTCTCCGTGAAGGAAGTTTCCCACTGCAATGGTCTTCCATGATGTTCCAAATCGTTATCGTCCCCGTCAGAGTGACCTCCGCCGGATGGTGCCTCCATAGAAGCCAGCAGTCGGTCTGTGGACTTGGACGGCTGAAACTTGGCTTGGTGTCCGCCAACAATGGGTTGATTGACTACGCTTTCGCTCTGGTCTTGATTGGAACAGGGGACAGGCTGTGAGCGGGTGGCCAACGCAATGTTGCCATATTCGGGCGGGTGCAGTTGTCGGAAGGAGTGGCCCCCAGCGGACTGCGGGGGCGGATTAGAGTCATCGTTGCTATGCGATGACGACGACAGAAGGCGATCGGACGAGCTGCAAAATTTAACACAAATATCTTAATTTTATCTATAAATAAATGATGATCATTTAAATTTTGGATGCTAAATGATTCTGGAATAAATATATACACGCTACATTGTAGATTTTCATATAAAATTTTCTTTGTTCATTTTATAATCACTCTGTTACATACTTTGCTTTGTTCAGAACCAAAATTGTATTGTTTACCTCATTTTGTATTTTGCAATTTAAAAGTCCAACAAGGTATGTAATTATTTCCTTTGCCTGATAGAGCAGTTACCACTTAGTCTTTCTTATTAAAACAATGAAAAAATGGCATTACTATTAAACAACAAATAGTATTGGAAATAAAACAGCTTACAAGAAGTTTCACTTTAAAATAAGTTTTGTTTTGTAGACATAATATGATAAAATATTTTCCATACATAACATATTTTAAGAAACGCGTATTAATAAAAACAATTTTCAAAAGAAATAGAAATGCAAGCATTGTAAAACATTCCTGGGATATTAAGAAAAATAAATGCAGGGGAGAAAATGGTTTTTAGTTAAAATTGTTATTTAGAGTTAATATTGTAGTAAGAATAACTGTGTGCACAATGCTAAATAGGGAATCAAAAATATTGTGGTCACACAGGGAAAGGTTTGGATACATGCGGTCCTACTACTATAATTATGTGGTCATATCTTACTATAATTAACAATACTACTGATTGTTAACGATAGAAATTATTATATTCTTAAATTTTATGATTATTTTTATTATTAGAACATTTCACGAGTGTTCATTTCAGTGCCTTTAAGTGTCAGACTGAAGACTGGCAAAAAGAGAATAATATATCTGTGCCATAATATATTATTATACACCATTTTCAATACTATTATAAATACCCTACATCATTCTATATGTACATAAGAAACAGATCAATATGAAATTTCCTATATCAAAAATTGGATTGTGTAAAAATTTTGGGAAATTTATAAAACGGAAAATATCCTAAATTAATTTAGAACACCTGTGAAAAAAGACATTCAATAATTTTTAGATTTTTGACAAACAAATTCTAGTAAGATTATCTATAATGAACAGATAAAATAAGTGTCTTATCAATCCAATTAGCCAGATATATATATTTGTTAAGTAGGATAATTATAATTGTAGTCTTGATAATGGTGGAAACACAAATAGTTATTGACATACTTTTGGAACAGTAGAATTACGATCGAATATATTCAATTGTTGCATAATGTAGTTCCATCAATTAGTTGCTAATTCGATACATAAGAATAATACGTCTCATGGTGTAGTCTAACCTGGAGTGTGCCGATAGATGGTCGTGGACTGTTGGACCGGTCAAGGGAAGCAGAGGAACGAGGTAGTCGGAAGCCTGGCTTCCTATTGCGCCACTTCCGCAACCCGACTGCTGGTCCGTCACGCAAAACACAACAGACAAACGTGCGTGAGACAACATTACGCAATATATTCTACACTCATTCAAATGGAATAATATTTTCTACTCGTAATAAATCTAAACTTCTTTTAGTATAACAAGGTCGATGAAAGCTGACTTTTGAATTTCTAAGCCGGCATTTTGGCTAGTTTTTTTGGCGTTAGATTTAAACTTTATTATTTAAAAGTCATTTTTATAACTTTTCCTCAAAGTGCCATATAAAATTAATTGAATTCTAAGTCCTCTGGATGAAAATATTAGTCTTAACTAACCCTTCTCTACAAAACATCTAACATAAATAATTTCTTATTATTAAATTTATAACTTTGTTGTTTCTATTAATATTGTGATTTTTAAAATGCAGTTGACTCATTTTATTACGATTTATCGATTTGGTTGTTTGAAAGTTTCTTTAAAAATAATTAAATAAATCATTATTTGGACTTCATGTTCTACCTTTCAGCATTTTCAGGCTACATACACATGAATGATCGGGAGGTAAACACTGGTAAAAGATTTACTTAGATTTACCTTACTTAGATCTTAGCAAGACTTAATTGAACAGTCTTTTGATATATTATAAGAGTAGTGAAGAGTTTTTGTCAGCATATGCCTACATTTCATTTATTATATATACAGGTTGAAAATGCTGTAGGACAAAATCTTCAAGCAGTTTTTCATTTAAAAGAAATCCCTGTCATACAAGGTTAGTTGATACATTAATTATTGAAATTAGCGGTTAATAAAGAAACTATATGTGTGAAGCTTAGTTTTTAAAACAATAATTTATATAATCCATGAAATATGAGTAGATTTTTTAGATTATACAGACAGCATAGCCAAGATGAAATAATTTATTAATAAAAAAGATAATGTTAATAAGGTCAACAAATTCTTATATTTTATAATATGTAAATAGCATAATCCGTTCAAATATTTCATTTAATATTGTATATGATAAGGGTTATCCAGATTCACAAGGATGTAAAAAGACTGAGAGGTAATTATTAATAAAAGTGTCACTAAAACATATTTTTTGCATTTCGCCAAAGAGTAAGATAAAGGTTAAATAATATCGTAAATCAAGTGATATAATATAACAGTTGTGAATTTTGTGTGTTTAAGTATGTAATTTTAATGAATGCGATGATGTACGTTCAATCTTTAAAAGCTGAATCAAATTTTGTACAAAATTCTTTTTAAGGTTGATGTATCATATAATTTATTGTTTTGAGCCAATGTATACACGAGCACCAAAGATAATTGAGCACAAGACGTTGAAAGCCAACTGCCAAATATTTTTAATGGCTCAAACACGTGTCCGGCCACTTAGATATAGATTTCTATAAAATTATTATATTAATCAGTATTTTAGTGCGGAGTTGATTTTGGCTACCTCAAAAAGACTATATTTTACTGTGTCTTCCAACTGAAAATATTTGAGAGCTCATAACTTTGCGAACCATCACAAATTCATCACTAATAAATATCATTTGACGAACGACAAAATAATAATTAATATAAATATAAAACAGGGGGTACAAGGGGCTTGCAATTGCTATGCTGGGATGCATTTCCAGTAATATAATATTATTAATAATTATTATAACAATAACAAGGGGCTAATATATAATAGTTGAAGCGTGTTTAAGTGGTTCTCACCTGTCCCTCTTGGTTTAGCCCGTCAGAATCTCTGGGAAGAGGCACAGCACGTGTGAAGCAAGGAAGCGGTGCAGCCATCAGATCGGGGTCCTAAAATATAGTAAAATATAAATGTTCTGATACACTTTTGATTATCGAGCCAGAGGTTCAAATATGTAAAGATGAAGATGTGAACTCTCTTATCTTGAAGCTTTTTTGAAGTCCTTTTAAAGCTGCCAAGAATACCTTGAGTCCATTCTAGTAATATTCTTACAAAACCCTATTCAATATTGATGATTGAACAGGAATAAATATACTATTCATGTCAGATGTCTGGCTAAAAAGTGTTTTACCTGTGTATTATGGGTGAGTTTTTCAAAAAGTTGTGAAAATGGCGGCCTGTCCTGAGGACATGGATTCCAGCAGTCACACATCATTCTGTAGATATCAATTGGACAACCTGCAAAGTTTTACACATAAATTAGATGTCAATGAAACCCAATGTATCATGAATTATATATATGTTCTCAATTTAATATTGGCTGAGATATTATATTGTGAATAGATAAATTACCATGTGGGATATCGAGTCGTCCTCCACCTGTCACCATTTGCATAACTTCTCTATTTGCACATCCCGTGTAGGGCATTATGCCAAGAGAGAAAACCTCCCATAAAAGTACTCCAAAGGACCTAAATCAGTTTGATTGCAAAAAATAATCAGGAAATGTAATAGGTATCCCCAAATTATAAATAATCTAATATAACACACAATAGATACAAAAGAATTTCTCAGATAGTATGCAATACCATCTAACTAGAAAAGAACAGAAAATTTTCCAAAAAACTGGTTTTTATTAAAAGCTTTTAATTGGGTTCATACATGGGTACATGAGTATCAGTAATGAAAATATTTTTAGTATTAGAATGCCATAAGAAATTATTGATAAATTCAGTTTTTACAATGTTTGGAAGTAATTCACAAAATGTGATGCACATAAAGTGCAAACAGTGTAATAAAGATCACTTTGGTTTTTACCAAATAAAATTAAACTTTTACTTAACAGTTCGTACTTTGTGAGTGATATTCTTCCATGTAAATTAATATACACCAGAAATGCAGATAGTTTTTAGTTCATTCTAGAATATTTTTTATAATGTGAAAATGATTCATTAGAAAACACTGTTTGAATTAGCAAAATTATATTGAAATTTATGACATTTCAAAAAATTATGTGGTACAAACATAAAATTATGCATATATTTGTACTTTAAAAGAGGTGAAAACTGTGCAATAAACTCACCAGACGTCTGTCTTCGAAGTAAATATTCCATCTAAGAAAGCTTCTGGTGGCATCCACTTGATGGGCAGCATTGCTTTGCCACCTTTTCTATAATAGTCGGCTCGGTAGATGTCTCGGGCCATGCCAAAGTCAGCAATTTTAACCACACGGCCAGGGCCTTTTGAGGTTAGGAGGCAATTTCTGGCGGCAATATCTCTGTAAATTGGAGAAGCAAATGTTACTTGCTGAATTAGAAAAAATCTAATTTTATTTTAGTTTTCTTCAGGATAAGTTTTTATCAACCTCGTATTAAATTGGACTGAGCTGAATGTAATACTAAATGATCAACCAAGGAACATTAGTACTGACCTGTGAATAAATCGTTTGGTCTCCATATACCGACACCCTTTGGCCACATCTAAAGCGCACAACACCAGATCTTTCATTCCAAGACTACTACTTCGTTCAGGTTTTGGTCGGTTTTCTCTCAAGAAATTCTTCAAATCGCCTCCAGCCAGCAGTTCCAATACTATGAATCTAAAAAATAATTTAAGAATAGTGTTTTAACAACTTACAGATACAATTGTTGTGATACCGTTAAAATCCATATACAAATAGATAACATAAAAGATGACTAAAAACTGAAATGATGATGTTAGGTAATAGATATCTCTATTAATATTGCTTGGAAGCAAGCTAATAATTATTCAAAAACATACATACAAATAACGAAGCAAGCTTCATACAACTGATGCCTTCTTGTTTTAAAATTTAAATTAATAATATGTGATACATACCTTGGGTGTCTGTCGAAACACACTCCGATGAGATGCACAATATTGGGATGGTTGAATTTAGCCATTATAGCTGCCTCCATAAGGAAGTCTGTTTCCGACTGACCGGTGGACATCTCTGGGAGAGTTTTTACAGCCACTGGCATTTCTATGGCATCTCCGTCGCGGTGTCTATATAAGCCTTGGTACACTTCACCAAATGCGCCTTGACCCAACGCCCTATTTATTAACATTACAGAAATCAATAATTTTGCAAATCATTTCCTTTATTCAAAAATATGTAACACTGTCATTTTAGACTTTCACACACGAGTCTATTGTATATTATCAATAATTCTGCACTCCTTTTTATGATTATTTTGAATTACTGTTTGGGTTGAAGTTTTATAGTTCTTTTAATATAATGAATCTTTGAGGTTGTATTTATTGTGATATAGGATTCAAATGATGAAAAAATAAAACAACTTACTTTACTAGTCTAAGACTATCTCTGGCGACTTGCGGAAGCTGTCTGACGTCGACTCCTCCGGCTAAGACTGCATCGCAGCCGTAGTTTGGATTGAAGCTGGTGAGAGCGGTGTCGTCAGCAGTACTCCGCAGTTCACTCAATCGAAGGTCTTGCTCCAGTAAAGCTTTATGACGTAGTGCTGCCTGTTTACGCACTTGGTAACGGTTATCTTTAAAAGAAAAAAATTGTAGTGATAAAGAAGGTTCTTAAAAAATATTGAAATGTATTAAATTAATAAAGAATGCCAATGTTTTATTCTTGTTAATATAAAGACTTTCAAGCACTAATTGTTGATTGGACTTCATTACGATTATATATTTTTAAAATGAAATCATGAGGCAAACAAATTGATTGTGGAAAGGAGAAAGGAGAGGATGAATCTACAAAGAACAAATTTTATAGGAGGCGCAAAAAAAATATTTAATGATTTTGGACCAAATGAAAATATTATATAGACAAAATGTACGAAGACTAAAACTGGTGTTTTATTTACTTCAATGAGTTATTTAAGAAAAACTAATAACATTGATGTGATGGAAGTCTTTTTTTCTGGTCGCGATTTCATAAGCCCTCTTTTTTTCAATCTTAACAGCTGAATTTAGATACTAATTCGGAATTTGCAGCTTACATTTTTTGAAAAAACATGTATTATGTTTTTTAGATTGTCATTGTCTAAAAAAAGCTGATTCGAAAAAGCTGAGGTTTACGTCCTTTTTTCTTTCCACAGTCGCAATAATTAATATTGATTTAAGTACTTACATAGCATGATGAAAATAACGAAGACTATTGCCACCAGAATGACAGTTGCGAATACTAATATCACCATGATGTACACCATCGGATAGGAGTGTTCATCTTGAGCTGGAAAAAATTAAAGATTTGTTAGATCACTATTTTTCCAGTTGATCATAATTCATTGAACAATGTTTGGTAGCAAGGCCTTGTTTAGAATAATGCCATGTTTACACGAGCTTATTAACTTGTCGCTTAGTACCTAAGCTGCTTAGTGACAAGTGACAAGGAGTTGTTTACACGGTGGTGCTAGGAACAGGTATTAGTAGCAGGCATCCATCCAGAATGGACAATCGCCGCCAACCAAAACAGAACGAATATCGGCGCACGCATATCGTTTGAACCTTGAATTATGGTGGGGGTAGCTACCTGTCGCTTAGTAATTAAGTCGGCGGTCTATTCACTGGCACTTGGCAGACTTACTTGTACTAAGCACTTGTATGCTTGTTTACACATCGATATAAGTGCAGGTGACAAGTTTTGATGACAAGTACTAAGCTCATGTAAACATGGCATAAGAGGTAAGAGCACTGATCATGGAGCCAGTTAAAGTAGTGACATAGTGCCAAACTTGATAAGTATGGTAGCTACATTCAAAATTTAAAATTTTGAGCTAGATATTAGTTTTATTTTTCTCGTATCCGCTGAGAGTAAATAAACATGTAACATTTTAAGATAACAGAGGGAAGAAAACATTTTATTTTTGAATTCTACAATTTTCCTTAGAAACCCATGATTTAATTTTTTTTTTTGAGTGCATATTAATTTATAGTATCCATGCACCTATAGTATGCCTACAGTTTGGAGATTCTATATCCAAGACTGGTGATTAGGATTGAAACGGTTCACACATGAGCATGACGTATAACATAACCCTATCGATCAGACAGACATAGCTGTCGACATGGACTGACTAATGTGTGGCCTACTTTAATCCTAATTATCGTCTTGGATAGACTTCAGATGGACTGTAGGTGAATGGGTACCATCAGCCATGAAATAAGATATTGCAGAGGTTTTTGAACTGTATTTTTCTTTGTATAAGCTGATTTGATTTGTTTAATAACGCAGTAAGAACAATTTTTTTTCTCAAAAGTTTTCCTTGACTTATGAAGAAAAAGGAAGCATGTAAACAAACTTTTCCTTTTTGTCTCAACCAATATTATATTAAATGATAATGTCTTACCGCCTTCCTTCCCACAGAGAGTATCATTGTCTCCGATTAGCACCCAACCTTGTGGGCAGATGCACTGTGTGTTAAACCGGTACTCATCAAGGGCCACGCATCTGTAGTCGCAACCGCAGCCCTTTAAATTAATATTAAAAAATATTACAACATTTTCAATGCTCCTAAACAATTTTATTGATCAAAGTAGGAAAAAGAAGAAAAATTAGACTCAATCTGTTTTTTTATGTTCTTTGAAACCTTACTTATCCTAACCATTGAATCATAAAAGTCACAAATACACTATTTCGCAAACTTTAGGAGAAATTATTCAAATGAAATGTCGTTACTATTTGTTGTTATTACATTACCAGATGTTAAATACTTAATGTTAAACGTTAGACACTTAGAAATTTAGCGGTGACATATTCTGGACAAATAAACGTAAAGTGTTCATAATTCAAAAAAATATTCTTATTACGTAAAATAGTCCTATTAGAATACGCTATTGAACATATTAAATAGTATCTTACATCAAAAGATCTAGATCAAAAATATATAGTGCAGGTAATTTTCATACCTCTATGGCGGGTATAATGATGACCTGTCCACTCCCGGAGTGCATACTAGCTAAGATCTCAGTGAAACCTGATACCACTTGACTCTGGTCTACGAACGAATATCCTCCTTCGCCGTTTGTCATGTTCTGTGACGTATCACCACCTGTTATAAGAATAAAGAAGTCAAATTAATTGAGTTCCTTTATGACCAGTGTAGATCATTAATCTAAAAACCTCTTTGAATTGAGTATGATTGTAGACTTGTGTGTTTTAAATACAGATTATTGTAACTGAAAGTAAAATTATTTTGTAATCAATAATGTATATGATGAATCAAGTAATGGATGAAGTAAGAAATATGTCTCTAATTTAAAAGGAAAATCTTATGAATCCTACTTAAATGGGTGAACTTAAAATGTGGGTGCATATTTCCAGCACCATCAACCGATGTTGTTATCTTTACTTATTGTCATCACTAACCATGACAATCTATAAATACTAAAACAGAGAAAACCCATTTTGAAAGCAGTGTATAATAAATACTCACACGATAGGAAAATACATTTCTTGGATAATGAGTAAAGGAAAACAATTGAGATGGTAACTCACCGGCCCATCCTCCAGCTGCACCTCCCCTCGCACATCCGCCACCTCCTCCACCGAATCCTCCTGCTCCTGGTCCACCTCCCCCTGCACATGCCTTACCACCTATTCCGCCCAATGTTAAGGCTTCTCCTCTGACCTCCTCATGACCTGGAGTCACAAGACCTGGTGATGGAAACCACCCGCCGCCAGCACCTGAAACAGTATTCAAACATAAATTTTAGTTTATGACACAGGTAAAATATTAATCATCATTTTTCGTCCAACTCATGAAATTTTATTTCACTATTGGGATTAAAGTGAAAATACATTTGTTTAATCTATGAAAGATCTATTTATAAGGAATAACTCCATAAAATCCATAGAAAAACTTTATTACGCAAAGCTGTGATGGTTGTGATGGTAATTACGACATTTTTATTATAAAATTAAAGCTTGTTTTTAAAACATGTAATTTTTAAAGGCATCATTTGCTTACTTAGAGAAACAAAATGTCTCTAGATCAAGATAAAAAATATAACCAAACTGTTTTGAGAATATTAATACTGAAGTTATTTTTAAACTTTATTTGATATGTTCAACTCAATCATGAGTTCTGTGCATCCTAAAGAGTGACTTCACTGAAGTATGGCTTTATTTGTACTAACGAGATATCTAAATCTATGATTAAAATAATACGATTAGATCAATTTTATATTTTCACTATTGCACTTACCTGGTGTTGAGTTAGGTGGCCCATACATTTCTCCGGTGCGGGGTCTTTTATTTTGAGGCGGGGAAGCTCTTCCATGCTGAGATCCGCCGGCCCCTAAGCGACCAGCGCCCAGTCCACCGCCTCCTCCTGCCACCAATATAGGTGATGGTACACGCTGCTTATTCAACTGCAATATAAACATTAATCATATTAGGTAAAATATTTGCATATAATATAAAATATTTGTAGGTTATTTAAACAATAAACATAAATATCCAGAAAAAGATCCTCATTAATGGAACTCCCAATTGGAAAGTTCACAGAAACATATATCTACTGTATATATCTGTATTCATGAATTATCTTGTTTTTTCAATAATTGTATGAATGTATGGACTTATTTGGATATACTAAATATTATTTTTGTCACCTTGAGAAACCAATTTAAGCATTCTGTGATCACATACATTTTTGAATCAATGTGAGTGAAAACCAAAATATGATCACTAATCAAATAAGATGGCTGTGAAACATTTTGTCATCTACTGATAACGAACAGATAGAAAATAGCTAATATGTCGCATTTCAAAGGATCCAAATAAGAGTAATTTCAATTAGAATTCATTAAAATTATATGGTTTGTCATGATCTAAGTGCAACTTGATTACATTGCCACTTTTTATTTTAAGCAACTGACCATAAACAAGAAAGTCCCTCCTCCTCCTCCCCCGCCTCCGTCTTGCACAACGGTATTTTTGATCTCATGAGTCTTGCTATGATATAACGGCGCGTCAAAGTCTCCTGATTTCATATTTCCATTTGGCGATGAATTGTTTATCTGTTTGCAATTCGATTCCGTCAACACTGACAGCGTCTGTAAAAAAAATTACAGAATTATAACATGAATTTTCTTTTATTGTATTATATGCCTAAAATACAATACTCTAGTTTTTCATATATTATACTTTCATTGAGTGAATTCTATTGGTAATTAATATTGCCATACCTTGATACAAGCACTAGAGCCTTGCTGTCCGATCAAAGCATAAAGGACTTGTCCCTTTCGGAGATCCAATAATGCCCTTGCTGAAGCTCCTCTAGAAGAACCTGTACCTCCAGATCCCAGACCACCTCCAGCACCATGAACAATGACCCTGTAAATTATTAATTTTAATACATAATTAAGACCATTAATTTATGAAGAACCTTCCTAGTTTCATAACAAAGGAAGACATCAACATTCTTGTGGGAATACTACTACATAAACAACCAAAATCGTATTTTGAAACAAGTCTTAACACGGTAACAATTAATAAAAAATGTCGTTAGCTTAAAATAAGTCTTACGTGTAGTATCCTTCATTAGGTACAGTCCACGCCTGGACTCCAACGAAGGGTTGCTCTGCTTGAATTTGTACCGTCAGTGAAGTATTAGTGTATGCTGAATCGCATTGTTCTTGGTTTGGTCCAAATCTACCAGAGGAGCCACATGTTGTTAATTCATAATCTAGAATAGAAATTTCTTGTAAAATATTTGGTGTATGGTGCAGTGACTAGTTATGTAGTGGCAGATATGCTACCACTAATCGCAGATTATGTCTTACATTATGATTTAAGCTATGGTATAGGTGGCAAAGAAATATTTGATGTAATTTTCTGGTGGATTTGCATTATGATATTAAAGTTCACTTCATGGAATTCAGACTATGCGTATATGTTGTCACTTTTAAGTTTCTTATCTGGCGTGATATTTTCTCCATAGTAAACAGTTATAATGTGGCAGACAACAATATTTTTATATTTTTATGTGACAGTTGATAAAAATGACAAGATTTCAGAGATTTAGAGATAAATAGAATAATCTGAAGCGAAGAACAGTGAACCGTACTTACAGAAGAAGCCAAGTCAGAAACTTTTGTATAAAAATGTGAGACAAGAAGAAGAGGTTTATTAATGATGAATTGTTGGTTAGCTGTATAAATATTAACTTACAGGTTTTATTTTCAAAGTCTTTATGTGGTTTTGTATCGGCTCCACTATGCACAGGGTCCCAGTAATTATAATCGCCTAGGTTCTGCTGCGGAATGTTGATGCCGAAACACTCAGGTGCCATGGAGAAATCGTCAATCGCAACGTCAGAGTAGATACGCATTCCTCGTCGTGTTTCAAACTGGAGATAGTATCTGAAATTAGAGGAGGCTTAAAATAATTAGTTTTAAGTAGTAGATCATTTGAGCATCCATGAAATCAGATATGAAGGATTTAATACGTGTCACCTATTTTAGTATCGAATGAATGAATTTAAGCTGTGTGAGGGTTTAATCCTTGCAGTTATACATCAAATTTAATGCTATAAATAATTTGTGAAGTACTACTTTACATGGGGGAAATGTATATACTTTATCTCGAAAGAAAGATCATAATTATTTATATTTAAATAATAATATAAAATTTCAGACACTCATTGAATGCTATCTACTTAAATCAATTGAACTTATCATACATTATACTTTATGAACTCATAAGCTGATAGAAACTCCTTTCCATGAAAGATTTATTATTTTAATATTTAGTTAAATAAAAACATATGGGATTGTGAACATTAGGATATCCAAAACCATAATATAACATAACTCAAATACTATTTACCGAGTAGTGACATTGGGTAAGATTACCACTGCCCTGACCCATTCTTCTCCCTGATTTTTGGAAGACCACCATATCAAATTTGAAGAATTTTCTTTATCCTTGAGTTCAATTACAAGAAGCGAAATAGATCCACTGTTTTTGCCGTACTGGTGATAATAGAAACGTATCTGAAAACAGAATACGACATAAGTCATTATTGTCAGTGTAATGTTATTCATAATAATGTTTTGTGGTTGAAATAATATTGTGGTATAATTTTTTAAATTCTTTCTAATGAGTATTTATAGTAATGAAAATTCTGTGAAAGAAATCATCATCACTTGTAAAACTATCCTATTGGACAACAGTGAATCATAATTAAATTATTTAAATTATTCAATAATTTTAACTACTTATTGCCAGAGCTTTTTTACTAAGTATTTTAAAAAATATCAGGGTTTGTAGTGTTTTGTTTCAATTTTCTACCTATTCCAACCGATATAAAACATTTTGAACAAATTTTAGTTTAAAAAATTTAGAATGCTACAAATCAAAATAGCATTACTTGGATCAGCATTAATCAAAACGCACTCCGCACGTGGGACAGTCAAGTTCGAATGTCTTAAGTGGTTAAAGACAGATTAACAAAGATATGCAATGTTTTTTGTGATTCCACTACAACCATCATGTGAAAAACAACCTTTTCATAGATGATTATACTGACTAAAAAATAAATCATCTAATTACAAAAAGAAACCATCTTTATAGTATTTACCATAAAAATATATTAGATTTGGACAAACTTGAAGACCTCTTTTTATTGCTATGAATTTTTTGAAAGTTCTAGTTTTAGATATTTACAGAGATGTAACAACAAAGTAAATTTTCTTCTCTTAGATTATTAATTTATAAGACAATTCAGGCAGAAATATAGAATCCTAACATGATTTGAAAGATGAAATGAAATAAGCTGAAAAGTGCTATGTATTAAAGTGTATTAAAGACGCTCTCTCCATATATAATGTAATACATGCCAAAAATGGGATTGTACTTACCATACATGAATTGTAATATTTAGATGCGACATCACCGTGGACTCGCGGTGGTGGGTTGAAAACAACACTGTCCAAATTGGCATTGCTTGCAAACCCAACAACGTTGTCATTTCCATGCTGTGCTTGGTTGACATAAAGATATTGCCCAATGCACTCTCCATTCTCGCCATCACTCCCACCACTTGGTGAAGGCAGAGTCTCATAAGTGGTGGTGTTGTACTGGATCTGTGCATGGAATGGAGAATCCAGCATTGGCTGGGGAGACCCCCTGCAGGTGTGATCTCCTTCTGGGCCTGTATGTTCTGTTGGTGTTGGTCCGGAGTGTAAAGCCCATTTCAGCTTTACCCTGTTGTGATATAAAACATAATTTTTGATTTTAGGTTGTAGCATTATGTTTTCATAATACTGATGTCTATAATTGTATACTTATTTGAAGTTTTTCTTCTAACGCATATTCTGTAAAGTATTTATCACAGTTGCTCTGAGTTGATCTTGAGATGAACTCAAAGTGTAGTAGAGCTCTTTAACACCTTTTACTGGTCACTAACTACCATGGGTAGTTAGTGACCAGTGTTTATATTTTATTTTAAATGCACTAATTGCAAGGTTTTCATAATTTATGTACTCTTCATAAAAGCCCATATGACTGCAATGATATCATTACAAAATAAAAGCATTGATAAATATTAACAGAAATAAGTGTATTGTGTAAATGTATATTGGGCAGCGTCGATCACTTATTTGATTATAGTATTACATCTCAAAGAGGAAAAGAGGAACTATTTATTGCGGCTGGATACAAGTGCTTAGTATATAAAAAATATTTGCCCTGGGATGTCATCTCTTTGTTTCCACTGTTATTTTTTCATTTTTTGCGCTAATTTTATATTATTCGACTTTCAACACATAAAAAAACCATATCCAAATGATTGTTGGAACATGGATATCAATTAAATGTTTAAAAATGTGTTTAGCTACTTAATAAAATGCAAGCACTTGCCTAATGGTATTTTTGTAAGCTATTATTGTAAACAGACTCAATACAATAAATATACTGGCTTAAAATGTTATAAAATATTACCTTGGAGTGGGTGTATTAACAAATCCACACCAGCCATCTTCAAATGAGCAGCGAGACCCGAATGGCATTTTATCTGCAAAAATTAGATATAAACTATCAACCAATATTATAAATAAAAAATATATCGAATATTTATATCTTTAAAATAGCATTTGAATATATGAAAATAATAATAAAGACATCAGTTCAAATGGCCACAAATTTACTTGTACTTATAAACAAAATAGATTTAAAATGCCGATCTATAAATCGATTGATTAAGATCATAAAATTTACCGCAATCTTGTCTTTCGTCTTCACCCTTGTCACAGTCTTGGAGGATGTCACAGACCCTCGATGAGTTAATGCAAGCCGGAACCTAAAAATATATTGAAGATATAATTCAATAATAATGATTTTCGAAACATTCTTTCTTATCAGTAATCTTCTTTGTTTTTATATTGTTATTATTTCAAGTTACTAGATGATCGTTAGATCTTTTTCATAAATGTTGACTAATAAACTTAAAAATATAATATATCATAAATAAAATTTCACACAAATCTGCAATCAAAAAGTAAACTAAGCAAGTAAAGGAAAAGCCGTGAAACACTAGAAAGAAATTGTTGTAAATCCAACCTGACTGACAATATTTCTTGACCGTAAAGCAAAAACTGTAAGCAGCAAAATTCTTCAGATTAATAAAGATCCACATTTAACTTAAAATCTTAATTTACCTTATTGGCTAAGCATTTGAGTTGTCTAGGCGAACACTGGTCTACAGTGGCTATCTCAGGGAAGCATCCAGCCATTCTTAAGTTGTCCACTGCAATATATGCACCCCTGAAGGCAGAAGTGGCCATCAGAGAGCCAGGCACCACTTCTAACACTATCCTGAACTCTCTTTGTACCCTGCCAACGTTGAAAGTGTTTTTTGTCCACCTGAAAAAATTTGTAATGTTTATTTTTACCATGTCTGTTTCGAAAGAAAACGAATTTCCGTAATTAGAAAATATGTCTCATTATTAAATAATATATTATGATTGGAAAACATATTTTTTGGCTTTTAGCCGAAGGAAATTTTACAGTATTTGCTTAAATTATTTATTCAATTATCTTATTTTGTCCAATAATCTATGGGGAATTAATACTTCTAATGGTGGTTTCAGTGTTAAATTAAAAAAAAAAATATGTCTTACCTTTCATAATTGTATCCCTGAACCTCACTGAGTACCCATGGAGGGGCACCGTTGGCCGGTTCAGTGACCACCTTGAAGCTGGCATTGTGCATATTATACTGGTGCAGCCACACTTCAATCTGAAGTAAACGATAAATTAAAAAAGTTTTATGTATTCCCATGAAATTTTTGAATCAATAATCATGAAATAATTTGAAATTCATTCGGATACAGATGATCTGTTGGAGCATTTTTTAAAAATGAGATACCTGTTCAACATTTTGTGTGACAAAGAGAAGATATCTAATGGTAATTTTAAATATAATATGTTTAGTGCATTGTGTGGAGCCATCTTTATTTATATACATGGTATTTATAACATGAAAGTATAAATCTCATATACTGAACGTGGTGTCAATAATTAAATAGTGTTAGAGTAACAAACTAATATAAATGGCAATTTCCCCCAAATGCTATAAGAGCTGAGAGCATTTTGAATAGTTTAAGGGTCTTCAATTTGGACAGTTAGAAATTATTTAATACATGTATGGATACAATACTTGCAGCAAGTAATTGGGTAACAGCATGTAATGTAGACAATTGAAATTGATCATACCTTACAATTTTCCATGGTTCCTTGGTATTCAGGACTTCGTATAGTCATGATGCCAGTGGTTGGACTGACGGGGAGATATAAAAAATGACCTGAAAATAAAATATTTTTAGTGGTTACTGGTTGTTTGTCTATAACAAATTTCAATTAATATGTCTGTTCCACATCTGCATGGAAAAGTTACTTTCAAATATTATATTTAGTGACAGTGTGTAGTTAATATAATATTATGTCAATATGCTATGTGTGTTAATAGATATGTCGGCTTATAGCTATAATATGTCGTAGGCATCATTGGCAAAATATTTTTTTTTTTCTTTATAAGACAACATTATTTCTTTCAAGTGTTCAATAATTTTGTTGAAACTGGTCAATTTTACGACTCAAAATAAAATTGATCAATTCAACATTTTTTTTTTTGTTGGAATTTTTCGCTTCTTTTTATGTACACTTCGATATAATGAATCAATGGATTAATCTGTAAAATAGCCAACTCCATCTATGTAAAATATTTGGGAAAAAAATAAATTTTGTTGGATACATATTTAAATTCTTTTGTGTTAACATTCAAATTAATCATGCCTACAATTAACATACTCGTGCGCTTTAAAATTTAATTGCAAAGAGTGAATTATGTATGTATTCACTATCTCGCTCGCATTTAATAAAACTATGCCTCACTCGCACGATTTTTTGCCGCACAGAGTCAGTCAATCACGGATGTATCAGTGTGTTTATTAATATATTTAATATCGGTTGTGTGATAACTTAATATTTGCTAATAATTTTTAACCATGTCTGATAAAATATTTTGGCATATTTACATATTAAAACTATTGATTGAAAATGTTTGAATAAATAACATTTGTATAAAAAGTGCAATTTTTCGAAATAAAATGTATAATGTGTTTCGTTACGTTGAAAAACACCAATTGAAAATACGATAAATTTCAATGTTCCAAGCAACATTTAAAATCACTTTTGCCTGCCGCTTAGAAGCGCACCTACCAGCACTAAAGAGAGGCAATTGCAATTTCCTCTACAGGAAACAAATGAACATCTTCGTAACGGCGTGGAACAGTTTCAATGTCTAATTGAGTGTTTACTGAACAGGGTCGTACTTATTTTACCCATCGGGAAATTCGTTTGAACCATTTATTTTATCAACATTTTTATACCGTTTTCAATTACTGTTGAATTAATAAATCACTATATATCATCATGTCATATGGCTACCATATATTATTTATATCTGAACCGTCCGGTAAGTTTTCTCGATATGATGGAAGTCTTCAAATTACCGCTCCCCTTAAATGTTTTACTTAAAAACACTCGTAAAAAAACATAAATTGTATACATCAATATCGAAATAACATAGACCAATACATAAAGTATTGCGTATATATTTTAAATTATTGAACGGTTTAAATTGTATTTTGATTTTGTTGCTTATGCCGCCCTTTTAGGGTGCCGTCAGATACGGCAACCTCTTTGTATCATAGCGCGTCTCGGCCCTGTATATTAATTACATTTTTTTAACTCTCATGTTTACTTTAAGTATAATTACCATAGGTATTCGATATTGCTGTTAAATCAATTTTCTTCTACTATTGTATTTCAAAATGATTTTCAAAGTAGGAATTGTCTATGTACTAAAATATTTTTAAAGCATATATTTCTTTTTGTTATGTATGCCCTCGGAACTCGTATAACACTTCATATGGTTCCGGAAAAACGTCCTGTAGTACAAATCCGCGTTATACGAGATTTGAAGTTTATACAAAATGCGTTCCAAACAATATTGAAGTTCAATTATATCCTTCAACAAACAAAGTAAAAAATATGTTTATGTATCTATTTAAAATACCCTCTTGACTGAAAATGTCTTTCTATTATGATCATTTTCTCTAAAACAATGTTCTAACTATTTATTAACTAACCCCAAAACTTATTTATTGCTTTTATATATGAAACATATACCTGCTTCTCTGCAACTGCTTTCTGATTTTCAACATTTTAACTAGTTTTTTGTTCGTTAAACGCAGTCTTTAATTAATTATTAAATGGTTATTTTTTTTAAAAACCGTGTTATACAAGAATATGCCACCATTCAACAACCGTGTTATATCGAAACCATCTTGTAGAAGTACTGAGTTATACGAGGTCCGGGTGTATCTTTAAAATTACAATATTTAACTTGGCATTTTCCGTCGGCATCTTGCCTACATATTTAATGTTCAATTTTCAAATGTCAATTTGATTTTGATAGTTTACATGTGTCGATAGCCAAGAAGTAAACGCGCTCATTTGCGGGCTCGATTCCTACAGCCGATATTTATTTCAGATGGCAAACATAGCATTAGATGCCTTATAAGTCGAGGAATTTGCAACCAATTCTCACATGCAAAAATCTTTATACACGTTTCTGCAGTGGACTGTGGTCATATATACGTTCCAATTTTGAAACGGGTATGTACTAAAAAAGATCTCTTAAACAAAAGGCTTATTGGTACATTTACCTCTAGACTAGACAAAAACTGGAAGAGCAACGAATTAGATAAAAAAAAATCAGAAGATGCCTTAATTGATCTAAACAAATTTTGGGCAGAAGTAGAATGGTGGATTCTTCTTCCATGTAATAAAGTAGCCACTCTGATAGGGTGTGAAATTATTGCCTTATGATAATTTTATTGGAAAGGAAAGGATTTATCATAATGGATGCAAAAATTGTATCATTTAAAATACGTAGAAAGTACGTAAAATACGTAGTCATTAATTATGTAGTGCACACTAAATAAAGAAGTCGATAAATTAAATACAGAGTGTTTTTGTTCAGAGAGTTAAAAAGAAAACCAGTTGCTAAGTAATTTTAAGTATCGGCATCTCTAATTTAAAATCGGCATTAAATTAATTCAAATACTTACCAGATC
The DNA here is from genome assembly GCA_022683975.1 of Rhyacophila evoluta. Taxonomy (NCBI): domain Eukaryota; kingdom Metazoa; phylum Arthropoda; class Insecta; order Trichoptera; family Rhyacophilidae; genus Rhyacophila; species Rhyacophila evoluta. The sequence goes on along the minus strand of JAGVSQ010000451.1, from coordinate 552 downwards.
TATGTAATTAAATATAAAAATAATGTTGACTCACAGACGTCTATTGAGGCTAAATTAAAAATATCCAAGACAGTGGCGTAACTACGTGTTCAGCGCCCTGGAGTAAGTAAAAATTTTGGACCCCCTCCTGTTCCTCGTTTTACTAAAATCTTATACTTCCTTCGAAAAATTATGGTTTCTCGTTTTTTTGTCTCTCACGCCACCTTAAAATGTTTATTTCCTAGCAGAACTTACGCCCCCCATGATTCGTCGTCTGGAGCAGTTCGCTCCATCTGCTCCTCGTTAGCTATGCCACTGTTTCAAGACGATATAAGGAAAATACACTCTAAAAGCTAAATGTTTTAGGTAAGGAACTAATTAGAACCAGTCCATTTTGGTAGTGGCATAATTATAATCGTTCACTTCGCAATATCTGAATTGAATTGAGCACACCAATTGTGACTAATGCAATAGAAAAACGGATTTAGAATGTATAATGTACATAATGGTTAATAATTTATTTAATATTTTCGACTGATGGTGCTTGATGGAAATTGATTTTAAATTCTGAAT
>JAGVSQ010000450.1:0-33344 GCA_022683975.1 Rhyacophila evoluta | reverse complement strand
ATATCAAAATAATAAATAAATTAAAATGTACCTGGGGCTCCTGAGGGCCCTTGTGAATCCGGTGGTCCGGGAGAGTATTCGCCACCGCCAAATCCACTCGATCCTGTAAAAAAATAATGTTTTTTTTGTTTATCGAAACTAAATACTAGTTACATAATGTGTTGGCATTTATTTTTTCGCTTAATACGGAGTACATATTTTTTTCCCAAACCTATTTTTATATTCACCTACATAACGATTTCTTTCTGTAGTATAATAGTATATAATATAATAGTATAATGTAGTATGATAAGATAACAAACTATTGAAATTGTCTATGATTCACGTTTAATAAAAAAACCCCGTAATATCTTTCGTTATTTTTATGAAGGATAAATGGATTCCGCTCACAATAATGAAAAAAGCAATTGAATTAATCATTTCAAAAAAAGTAGCCGATTCCATAAAAATAATTGCCAAAAGAAAAAATAATTAAGGTCGATAAAGAGTTTTTATGATATTTGAAAGCAAATCGCCAACAATATTAATTTCCTATTTATTGTGAGATGAAGATTAAAGTTCTCATATTATTTATGATAAAGTCGAAGGAGCAAAATATTATTTGACGATGATGGATGAAAATACAAGAACGAAAAAAAAGTTCATAAAAATATTAGAGAGAGATAAATCCAAGACATTTGACAGTTTATTGCCGCCAGCTTTAACACAAAACTGAAAAAAAGTGAAAGCTTGAAAAATGTACAGTGATTTTCAGGCGTCTTTTAAGCATAATAAATAATGTCAAAAATATTTTTAATGTTTCTTTATTTTAGAGGTGGGAATGTTATGAAAAATATTTACTCTCAAATGTTCTCATATCATTCTACTATATTAAAGTCATTGAAGCGTTTCATGTAAGCAACAAATACTTTTACAAAATTATTACAAACTCACCATTCTTGTGTGTGAATATAAAGAGTTACTAATACTATTTTCACAAAACAGATATTTGAAAAATTAAAGTGAACATAAAATAATATATTGAAGAAAATTCTTCCTACGATTGTATTATATAATATTATAATTTCCAATCATTTAGTCCACTTATCGTTCACTTCTTAAATAACAATACGAATCAACTCTCATTTTGTAGGTGAAATTATTTTGGTTTACAAAGATAAAGGGATTTCTTCATAAACGTAACTTTTAATTAAAAATAATATAGGATTATTTTGGCTCACTTTGATTAATTACACATTAAATTTGCGTTTCACATATTAATTTGTGAAACCTGTATATATTAATATTTAAATATAATTATGCAACGTTTATAAGAGAGTGATAAAAATATAAATTAGTTTTTTGTTTTTCATGGCAGTCTTAATTAATCGCCTTTGAACTTGTGACCGTTGAATTTTTTAAAATTATGCTTGCTGTTGTTGTCTATGGCTATAGAAATTTTGAAAGAAATATTTATACAGTATATACGAGACATATTGTAGTTTATTTATTTATTAAATATATGTTTGCTAACCTGGTTTTCCTGGTTTTCCTGGTTTTCCATTGCCACTTCCTCCTGTAATAAATATAAAACATATGAATATAAAATAATTGTATACATGGCTAATCTAATATTTCAATTAAGAATGTGTCAGATTATGTTATAAAATATTTTGTCCATTGGATTATGTTCGACAATTTTCATAATAATTGTGGTATAGAGTAATAATATGCAACGTAATAATATAATTTCATACTTGGATGTATACTTTATTAAACTTTTTTACGCAGTATAACATACATATTTCACCACCGATTCTTGTAAAATGTGTATAGTAATAATTGCAATAACGTAGTTGATTTAATAAATAAGAATTACAACTGGATAAAACATTTATGAATAATCCTTAGCTCTAAGTGAGATACGGTATTTTCGGTTGATCAGTTTTCATTGTTAGCAGTAATTTCGTGAAAATAAAGACTTAATAAAATGATTTATTTTGTGGATAAAAGTGTCTATTTCCATTACAAAACGAACAACAACTAACTCAACTTACATAGCACATAAAATTTGTGGATTTTTCTTAACATATATATTCCGTATTATTATGATGAATGTTACAATATTTGTATTTTTTACATTAAAAAATTACTTTAATGATCGCATGGCTTAACTACTTGATTTTATAATTTATTTATTATTATTTATACGATTTTATAGGTTTTAGTTAACATTAACATTGTCATAATGTACACTTACCAGTTCCAATTGGTTTGCTTGGTACACCTGGTTTACTTGGTCTACCTGGTTTGGTCACTTGTACTGGCACACTAGCTTGGCCAGATCCATCAGCAGGCCCGTTAATACCTGGAGGTTTTGGCTGTAATCCTGGTTTTGCACCTCCCGGGAACATACCGCAACTCTTAGGGAAATAAAGTTCTTTCCATGGTGTTATGTGTCCTGGTTTCCTTGGAATATCATCTTCAGATGATGGATGTCTGATAAAGAAAGAAATCAAAAGAAAGAAATGAAATTAAATTAAATAATTTATGGTAAGAAAAATGAAAATAAAAAAGTATTATGGGATGCTTAGTACAAAAAGATTCACAAGGGTGTAAGCTCCTGAGTTCGTTCATAGACCAAATTAAATTGTCGGGCCACATAATGTATTAGATGCTCATACACTAAGCAATAGACTAACAAATTAAAAGAAAGTTTTATTGTGTAGGATGTGAACTCCAAAATTTTGATGAAACTCAAGATGATAAAAAAAGTAACTTCCGTGGAATTTCAGCTAACTGATACAAAAAATAAATTAAGCTAACTAAATGAATTTTATTATCTATGGAACTTTTAAGAAGAAGATTCCCTAAAGTAACAAATGAAAAAGATTTATATGTCAAATATTATCTATAATATTTATATACACGACAGAGTTGGCTGAGCTTAAAAATTGCATATGTAGAAGAGAGAATTGAATAGTGTATTAAAAACAAGAAAATAGGCTGTATTGATAATGACTGAAAATGGGGTAATTACCCGCTGTTATCATGAGAAGCAGCGAAGACCTCGACAGGTTGTTGAGGTTCTACGACGCGGTACCCCCATCCGTCTGCCACATAGTGCGTTGCTCGTAATAGTCCTGTAGGATCGATGTAACCGTAGCAGCCATACGTGACTCCATCAGGTCCGCGATTCTCATGATGGAACTGTCCATTAGGACCCAACTCATAGCCAAATTCATAAGCACCTTAGAAAAAATAAAACATATTTAGATTTTTAAATGAAAGGAGGTAATTAATTCTATCATATATCATATTTATTAGACGGACAGTTTAAATATTATAGCTTGTAAAATTTGGAAACCAACTATCTAAGAAGTTTTAGAAGATTAAATTACCATAGTCCGCCACTAACATATGGAATAAAACTGAGCAGACTATTTTGTTTTATTTAATCAATGTGGAAATTTTTCTAAAATTTTACTAGCATTCTGCATTCCATCGGAAACAATGCTTAAAATATTAAATTACTTAATTAATTAATATTTTCGACTGATGGTGCTTGATGGAAATTGATTTTATATTCTAAATTATTTAAAACTGGTAAACATATGGAACACGAACAAAATTGTCACATATGGAAGTTTACCAGTTTCAAATAATTTAGAATATTAAATTACATTGAAGACATTTATATCCTGAATTGAAACAAACTTTTACATAATATTTATGAACTAATTAATAAGATGTGTATTTCAACCATACACGAAAAGTTTATGACATTAAACGTAGTTAAAATATTTTTATCATTAGTAATTACGTCCACAGTACACTAAAGATCATTTTTACACAAATTCTTGTGCTTTGTAACCAAGATGTCCATAGATTTTAAAGTACGTGTTTGCTACTTCCTTGGATGGTATTTTATGATCATTTTATCAATTTACGGTGAAAATTAGATAATCATTACAAGATGAAATAGTAGACCAATAAATAAATTGTTAAAAACTTTTAAATCTAAAAACGTTGTGATAAGCGTTTTATCTTTCAGAATACATAATTCTTAAAACTGATATCATACTGTAATTATGTGTTTGATATGTTTAACAAGATATTCTTATTTTAAATTATACTATAAACATAATTATATATACATAATTAAGTACATTCAATACGTTATCTTTCAGATATCTAAAAACTGCAACTCAACATTATATAAAATGTGACCTATTCACTTTGGATTATAAGTTTTGACATTTAATAAATTAAAGCATGTAAATTAATTTTACGGTAAATACGTTACATCATAGCGACCTTTTGATAGCTAGGTTTGTTTAGATGTCGTATCCGAAGATAAACATTTATATTATTGCATCTGAATTAATTTGGCTCATCAATTGATTGAATTTTATCAAGTTTTTTCTAGCTGATTTTCTAAAAATCTTAATTTAAATATATTATACTTACTTGTTTCAAAGTTCGCTTCTAAGTATTGTGTTTTGTCTTGGTCTTCTATCGATACGATCACTTCATTTCCATTGTCGGGCGTTTGGCGCTTTACTTGTGCGTCACTGCAATGGATACCTGGCAGTATAACAGCCAAGACCTAGAAGAAAAAATAAAAAAAATATGTTTATTAATACGAAAACAAATCCTAAAACGGGTATCACTGAAAACATTCATTGCATATTCTAGTTTGTTCGTGTTGTTTTATATGACATTGAACACGTTGATGTAAATTATTTTAATATAATTAATATTCCGATACAATAACAAACATTATTGAAAATTAAATTATACTCGGTAGACGTGAAATAGCTGTCATCACATAAAAATAAATATTCGCAGATAATCATTACATAATACAAATAGCTAAGTAACAATTATCCCACTTTCGTCATCATAGAAAAAATGAGCTCACATCCCATAAATAACTACTTTAGAGTGAAGGATATGGATGATAAATGTGTTGAGTGATTAGTCGATAACCAATCCTCGTATAGTAAAATCTATCAAATTAAGCGCTCACATTGTAGAGATGCATATGCTTAACTTATTTTATATTAAACACACTCGTAAATTATATTAAAATATAATCTAGAATTCTAGAATATTTAAAATATTCTCCGTAGCTCACTTAGTTTAAAATCAAAACTTTCAAATAAAACTATTTTGTAAATAAAAAAAAATATATTTAAAGCTTTTTTTAACAAATATAAATTAAAAAAAATATGTTTTCTTGATATTATTAAAGTATAAATAAGCTTTCTGAAAAGTTGTTAAAACATTTGGTTTTACTTATAAAGTAATACAGAATTTTTATGTTAACATATCACACAAAGTATGTTCAAAAATTAATATCCAAGCCGCAAAAATATAAAACTCAAGTAACAATATCTAAAGTATTTATCTTTTCAGCACTATTATACAAAGATACCAAAACTTTTATAAAAGCTTAGATGAACTATATATTTTCAAAATATGATCCATTGCCGTAGTATCTGATGAGTTTTTTTTATACATGTACATACATTAAATTATTGAATATAAGAAATGTTTCATCAAATTATCTCTTAGAGATCCTTCGTAGAGGTCACTTCTACATAATGGATGATGCCGTGTCTTGTAATTAATCATAAGTACATTTTGTTAAATGGAAATTATTTGCTAATTGTAATTATTATCAGTAACAAATGAAACATAAACTTGATATGACTGTATGTAATATAGTGTTTATTTATTTTATAAATCTGTAGAATGTTATTTTAATAAGAATTTATAAGTTGTGGAAAAAAAACTAGTCATATTACTTTAAAAAATAAAACAGCAAATGTGCACGTTTTTTTGAAATTCTGAAACGTGAAAAAAACGAAAACTTCTGCATCAAACTAGTTTTTCGAATTTACAGAAAATAATTCAACATTCGTTAATCTCTCGATATTCTTCACTGTATGTCTGATCAGGTTTTCTTCCTGACGATGATTTTTTAAAAATAATTTCCATTTCAGAAAGACCTTGATGATTCATATTCAATTTTTAAAGCCGCTAATAATTTTAGAATATGACGCATCGAAGGCTATGTTTGAAAATAATTATTTTCGTTTATTCGCCATAAATTTCAAGATCAATAGATTTTCAATTTATCGCATCGCTTTGTTCTTTATAAATTTCATCTACGTGAATATTTTAACGAAAAAGAAAATCGACCGTGGATTTATATAAATAATTAGGAGCGAGGTGTATAAACTAATGAATTTATTTCTCGTCAAATCACAATTCAAGGTAAGTGTTATCAATATAAGTAAAATTCCACATATTTCATAATTATTTGGTCTTATATATCCAATACGCTAATGTAACTTTTATGTGTTGAACCTTATATGTGAGTTTTTTTTTTATTTTTGACAAATTTAACGTGCCGTTGGTATCTTCTACGCATTGTCACACTAAGCTCCATTAACTTACACATTGGACACGTCGCATATAAATCGGTAAATTGTAACAGTATTTTTCCTGTAGTATGAAGTTTACAATATGTCAAAGTATTTTTCTTAGATGTAGCATACGACAGTTAATAAACATTATTATAAAATTTCAAAGAGATATATCGTTTTTTTCTTTAAATAAATAATTTAAGGTGAGATAAATACTAATTTTTAATAAAAAAAACTAAGCTTTACGCTCAGTCGACATAATTTGACTATTTGAATTTATATGGGCATTTTATTGCAATAATAAAAATGACACGCTATAAGTCAGATTCTCAAAAATCTATTGTTACTAATTTGGTGCCGCCTGCTTTTTAGTAAACTGGAAAATTATGCAGTATTTATAGGATAAATATGTTAAACTAAATAGAATATTAATTCGATAAGTGACAGTACAAAATGGTGTTTTTCCAATGTTATTTGTTTAAGTTTCATCATATAATGAAATGTTGAATAATTCGATAAATTGAATAGACAAAATTTTTAAGAGAAAAAAACTTTTATAATTAATTAGTTTTAGTGAAAAAATTACGACGACTTGAAATTAATACTCTTCCAAAATGATGTTAAAGATCACGTAGTTTGAAAGCTTACGCTTAAACTTAAAGCTTCCCGTATAAAAGCTGATATAAGCTGATAAAACTTTAACGCTGCTACTAGTCCTAGATGCTTTTAATGGACGGTTATCATAACATTAAATTTCTCAAGACTTTTGTAGTCCGTTGAGATTTTTTAATGAATAGCATTTAAAAGTTTTTAGTGGCATTTCGTTGTTATTTAAAGTTCGCGAGAGTTTCATAAATTTTATGTTTGTCTTTTATTAAAATGTATTTAATACAATTATTATAAATGACTGTCACTGAAATGAAATTCATTTATCTTTTATGTTCAGAATTATTTTCCAAAAATGCTTTGACTGAAAATGATATTAAGTATAGTCGGTGTATGCAGAAACGTTATTACACAAGAAAATAAAGCCATGCTTAAATTAAGCGATGACTGCATATTACATTTTCTTATCGTCGCAGCAATTTTCCACTCAATGACCGTTTTCAAGTCAATTACTAACAATTTACTGAAGTGAACTCTGAGTAACACGAACGATATTAAGTATCATGTATGAAAACGATACACTGAATTCTATCATACTAAAACAATATTATGTGTATACAGTAATATTTATGTGGGTTCTATTATTTTTAATGAAACATATATTTTATAATTAAATTTGTTTAGCATGTCCACTTCAAAAGTGACGTTTGTATGTATCAAAGGGAGAAAATAGATCTTCAAAATTTGAAGACTAATTTTAACCTCCATAAGAATCGTTTGACAGCTAACTATTTAACTCTTTAGGAATGTACTTCTGCATATTTAGTTCGTTTTAATCTAGCAACTGTAGAATTCGCACCCGCAACTTCCGGTAGCAAATTTGTGCTTGCATTTCTGGTACTAAGAAAATAATCTAAGGTAAATTAGAAATATAATTCAACTAATTTGAAAATATGTCGACAATAATACTGGTTATTAAAACATTATTAAGGCTAAAATTTTATAAAAAATTCTGTTACGAAGTTTAAGAAGGAAGAACTATAAGCTTTTTTGAGCAATGGGGAAAAATTGATTCAATTTAATTTGTCAGAATTAAAATATATTACGTATAATGTTTGATCCATATTTTGAAATGTACACATTTAAATAATTTATCCAATTATACAGATAATAGTTTTTAAAGGAATTGTTGAAATATTGTTCGTCGGAACAATGCGGTTAAGTGTCCAGCCTGTGTGACATTGAAATCTCGTACTTGTTATGGTAAAGCTTCTTCTGTTTACTCGTAAGCATGTAATCTCTTGCATAAAGTATATGCGAATAATGAAGAAAAACAGCATCCATTTGCCAATTAACATAGTATTGGAGTAGGCGAAATTGCGGTCATGGCACCCGACGAAACGAAAAAATTTATTACTGAGATCGCAGACACAAAAAACACTATGTCTCACTTGCATTAATGGCAGTAGCTCTCAACATTGATTTAATATACCAAATTTTATAATAAAGCTATCCACCTGCCAAACTATCCAGCAATTTATCGCCAGACTCAAAAAACACTTTTTTGAATTGGTGATAACCTTTTTTTCACTAATAAAATCTACATTGAACATATTACGATTACGCTGAAAGCTATTTTCAGCGGCAAAAAATAATAAAACACATGCAAACATCACTAAAAATAAATATCTATTTATTTAATTTACACTATATTGCTCATGTGTATTTCTATTTTAAAAACAGATATTCACTGACAGTCATTCCAATATAGTGGATATTGATATGGATTTAGTGTTAGAACATTTTTATTTGTATTTTTTACTGTTTTAAAATACAATTTTTCCGAGTAAATTCTGGATCAATAAAAAAAAGAAATCCTTCAGTATGTGCAAGTCATAACGTTTAAAATTACAACATACAATAAGAAAACTATGTGTAGAATTATGATGTTGTGAAAAAGTTTCCAATTTTGTGTGTTCTTTTATTAGATTTTTGTAGTATGCAGCAAATAGATTGAGTCTATTATAACTCCAAGTTTGTAAAAGCTTTTATAATAGATGTCATCCGTAAAAATCATGCCGCAAGTCATAAGAAACTTCGGCTAGCTTTAGAGTAGTAGACGTTATTATTTTAGTGTATCTGTGATGGTTTTAATAAAAAAATTACTGATTGAAGTTTACATAGTTTTATCTAGTACCATCAATTATATAAATAATGTTTGAAAGTGTTGAAATGTGAAAGGTAAAGTTGACAAATTTACCATAGTTTCGATTGTAATGTAACTGTAGAGATTCTCTATGAAAATCTCTATAATAATGAAGTAACGATATTATAAATTATTATCCTTGCCTTTTCCATTAAATGCTCACTTACACAATTAAAGCCATATCCAAGCCATAATCACACGATCATTGACGATTATCAAATTATGGAAATAGTCTTAGATTAATTGAAAAATTCTGTGATTATACTGTAAATTGTTTTTATTTCAATTACGAGTGGTTATGTGTCACCTAAAAACAGAGGTGGATACCTTCAGAGAATATATTAGTAAATAGGGACTGAAATGTCATGCATTATAAAAAATATAATGATATTATTATTATGCTGTTAGCTTTTCTTTGTATTTTCAATGAATCGTGTGAAGCATCATTGCTTATGAGTTAGCCGCATCGTATCTGCATTTTAATCATTGAGAAGCATACGGTCAGACAAGGTCCATCCGGCTGTTAACCGCTGTGTGGGCTAAATTATTTAGGTGGGTGGTGAAGTCCAGAGTCAGTGTGACCCATACCATAATTGAATAAAAAAGTAACAATTATTTTATTGGAATACGAGAATCAAGGAATAATAATAAAATCTCCATAATATAAATTTTAGATATCATGAAAAATGTTATTACATTTTAGATGAAAACTACCCAACTGTTGCCCAAGGGCTTAAAGTGGGATAAAGATAAATTTACGATAATATGTGTTTTTATGGTACAAAGTATAAATATGTATTTTTTATCAAATATAAAACGATATATTGGTTTACATATTTATAAATGCTCTTTTAAAACATGTTTCTGAAATTGTATTTTAGCGAGCATATCGTTTAGATATATAGTAATTTTAAATAAAATAGATTCACTATCAAAAGTTTTATTTTTATATAATTTTCCCCAACTTAATATTACTGAATGGATAAATGCAAAATAGGTGTGTGAAACGTTTTATAATCCAATAATTTACTTAACTTTGTTTAAAAAAATGAATATACTATTCTGCTATGCATTAAACTGAATCACCGTGCCGATCATTAAAATATCGGAGGTTTATATTAACCCTTCGTTCAAATTAAACCTTAAATGAAAATATTCGAAGGAGTTGAAATAATATTAATTCTCATTTGAAAGTATCTTTTGAAAAAATAATCCAGTTTGATGAAAAGAATATTGAGAAATTTATTATTTTTAACTTACCAAAATCTTTATCCGTTCATATAAAAAGAGAAAAGGGTTTGACGTAAAAAAAATCGTTAATTTACGTCTGCCTTTTACGTTAAGCTGTCAAATAAACTTCCAAATTGACGTTATATTTTATTATGAGTTTCATGGTTATATTTTTTAAGTTGTACGGTAAGTACACTTTAAAATAAGAACGCCTCGATTTGGCGATGTCTATATTAAATTTAACAGTCATTATACCCTGCTGAGGATTCATTATTAGTCATTTACGAATAGGATTTATTATACCGTAAATACCAATGTTCTCCATGGAAAAACATGTAAATAATAATACTCAACTTTAAGGTTGTGATGAATGAACTACAATGTTATATTTACGATTTATTTTACCACCTGCAACGATTCGATGTAAGTTATTTATATATTTATTATGACATAACTGAAGTGAATTTTTCTATGATTATTCGTACTCTCCAAATACTTGTAAATTATAAAAAGTCCATTTGAAATCTAATCCCGATTGCGTATTGATGAGAAAATATATTCTAAATTATTGTTTTTGTTTTTAATATAACATAATATATTCAAAAATATCTAAATCGAGCCAGAATAGTGGAACTGTCTGAATAGGTATTAAAAAAAAATATATGGAATGTATTTTCTCCAATACACTCATATTGCTGCATAACGTAACTGTTCCGTAAGGTTACTAGCTTGAACTTGGTAACACGCCATCATGAGTTAAGAGTCTTTTTATTTGAGTTAATATTTAAGTTATTGTGATTGACTTCTAATTTTATTATTAACAAATAAAATGAAATTATTGACGTAGATAATATGAAAATTATGCATTTATTAACTTATGATATCTGATGTGAATATATAATATTATTAAAAGGTGTTAGAATCAGCGCATATATCAATAAGATAACAAAGATGTTACCTTTTGGAGAGTATTATATATTTATTACTAAAATATACGAAATCTATGAGTATAATGGTACTATGTTATCATAATGTCTCGCAATGAATGCAGATTGGACTTCTTTTGCGTTGTAGAAAGCAGGGAAAGTTTGTCTCAAAAAGAATAAGTCACAAAGGCAGAGGTCGGTGTTTATGCAAATCTTTCATCAGTGACAATAACATCTCATCGATTTTTAAATTAGGTGTGATGATTATAGTCGCTGACTTTCATATTTCGTTTTGTATATTTTATTTAAATTGAATTACAAATAAATGCTTCGGTTGTTGTTTATTTTATCACTCGTCCAAATCTACATACATATATAAACACTGAAATAAATCTGTCTGTATTTAAATAATTCAATTAAGTAAACGATTAAAATGGTATTCAGATTTTATTACTTACATCTTGCATATGTATTATAAAGGAATCAACTATACAATAAAAATAACAAAAAAGTCCTAGCATAAATTAATTACAAACACACAATACATAAACTTTATTTTATCATAAAAAATGTTTCATGTACATACATCAAAAATAATGAACTCCCTAATTCTTTGTAGATAAATATTTTATGCTGATCCATGCCCTTGATCTTCGCCCATTTAACTGGTGAATGGATGACCAATAATTGCTGCAGTTTTAAATAAATGTAAGTATACTTTCTTTGGTGGTACTCCATTTCACGTCGATATCTTTTACGACTGTTAAATTAGTCACCATTGAGACTATTTTTATATTTTAGTTATTTCAGATATAAATTATAAGCCTTAGCGTTTTGTTATTATTTCAATCGAAGCAATATCTGTTAGGACAATATAGAGGATAAAATATATGAGCATGTTTTTTACTGCTCTTAAACCTAGGGCCAGACAAAAACTTCACAACAATATTCAATCAATGTCTCTACACATTAACACGATGAGACTAATCTAGAGAGAAAAATATTATAAACATCGCTATACGACTATGTTATCTCCCCTAGAACGATTTTATGATAATATATTAAGACAACCGTTAATAATTAAGAATATTTTGTGCATCAAAACAGTATTAATAGTGTTACTTCAGAGAAATTAAAGCTAGCTTAGGGTGTGTCTAGATTAAAACTCATACCGTATTAATATAATTATTTATATTGTGATATAATTTAGTGTGGTTAATCAATTATGTATTTTAGGTCTAACAAAAGTAATTACTATACGGCTATGATTTATTTATGAAAGTCACCATGAATTTGACACTTAGAGTAGGAAATTATATATTTTTTACACGTTTAATGTAGAAAGTTATTGGAAAATTTAGAAAAACATATTTGCTATCGATTTCAGATCACATTATTTTAAATTAGACGTATCGAAATACTGCTATCCTGTTAATTAAAATAAATTTAGTGAATTTAAATAATGCATGAGATGTATTTTGTTAAATATATATATTTTCAGTCAATGTCTGATTTTTGAAATCGTTATTAATAAATGTAATATTTGTGTCAATAATTATTTACAGTATACATATTTTTTTCGAATAAATAATCTTAATACATTTTCATCACAAACTTTGAAACTTGTTAAAGACGGATATGTAGCAACAAAAAATGAAAGCATTTTTCCGAAATATATAAGCAGAAATGGAAAATTTCAATCGTTGGAAATACAATATTAAACATTTAACGCTTGTTGACATTCAATCTATACCAAAAACCGTACCTTTATATTTTATTTACTCAATGGATTTAATGAAATCAATAAATGTCATCATATTTCTTACGTATCTTAGATTTACTAAAAAAAAAATATGATTTATCATAGTTATTGAAGTATTAGGTATACATTTAAAATTGATGAACTGTTATTCTCGGCTATTACTAATAACTAATAGACTAAGAATTTCATAAACTGTTACTTTTTTGACTCTCCACGGACACAGATATGAAGGTAACATAAAAGTTCACTAAAAGGGGTGCTCGTGGATATTTAATAACCCGATGATAATGGAAATATTTTTTAATCGAAGTTTCCTGTAGATTCATTTTATTTTATTTTAAAAAATAAGCCAGATAGTTACAAAAAACTACATTGTTCTAAATATATTAGAAGGGTTATACTTTTCATAATTTACCATCAATAACAAAGCTGTCACACCACTCGGTGAAACGTCGTTAAATGATTATTTCTGTTATATGTAATTGTTGGACATTCCTTCAGAGAACATCTACCCACTGTCCGAAATTCCTAGTCACCTGAACAACTCTTTGTTCCTCTCCTTGTCATTCGAAATCCTTTGATTAAATTGATATTATATTAATACTAGACAATATTCGTCAAATACCAAAATCCCACCGACATGTTCAAAGCTCTCCCGAGACAGCTACAATACAACGATGGCTTAGTTGTCAGACAACTTTAACTACAAAAATGCCTTTTTTTATTTTGTTATTTTACATTCTCTAGTACATGATGGTTGAAATAACCAAGCGTCAATTTTTTATAGTTTTTAATTAAATTATAATTATTGTTTAACTTTAACTACACAAAGTTGTTCATACATATATAATCCCAAAAAACTCTACAAGCTGTTGGCGTTCTTTTACACTGACTATAGACACTGATAATGGCTGTGATTGACTAGAAAAAAGTAACGGCACGATAGATTTTGACACTTTTAGCGTCTAACTGATAAATAATTCAAACAATTTATTAATAAAATCTTTTTGATATTTATCACCAAATTTTATTTTATTTTATGAGAGAAGCTTTCAGTAAAGTTTGGTTTATTTTATTGTTTTTCTTTTACTATTTTCATATTGATAAATGTAGTACTTTTCTTTAAATAAAAATATTGCTTTGTTTACGAACATATTTTTAACCTTTTTATTAAAAGATAAATCTTTATATATTTTGAAGATAAAAATACTCGAATAATTCTTTTTTCACTACCTTTCGCCTCTTTATTTATCATAAAATAACAGATGCCGACATGTCTGAAAGTAATATTCCTGGTAGAGCTTTATTTTTTTGAGAATTCTATCGAAAGTTAAATATACCCTTGTAAATAAACGGGGATTTCCTTTGCAGTTTTCTTGCCCATGAGATTTTGTTTTTGGCGTTCCTTTGCGGTTAAGTGTCAAGTTTTTTTTTATCTGTCAGAATAACAACGCTCAATTTTACCGGGCCCTATAACAAGATAAGTTGATGCGGGAAAAAGATTTATTCAAGCTGGTAAATAATATATGGGTATGAATAGTCTTACCAATTTTAACTTGTGAAGTAACGAAAACAAAACCGCAACGTAAGAGTCATGCGAATAATATTTTTACATGCAGGTTGCTCTTTCGCTTGAAAAGTTTACATGCACAAAATCAAAGAAACAAGCTTTGATCGTTTTCTCACGGTATTCCGATGAATCTATTCGCGGCGTTGACGGCATGATATCAGACTTAGTTTTTATGGCGTTATATATATCAATGATACACAAAATAAATGAGGCAATCAGTGTACCTAGCAACTTTTAAATATATTTTATTTTAAGATGTAAAAAGCTTTATCAAAATGAAAACATAATAAAAAGCATTGTTTAAATATCAGAATAAATAGAAAGCAAAAACTTCTGCCAGTATTATATTATCATCACTACGTCCAATTAGAGAAGTACTTATATTTATAAGCGATGTGATGTGGTTGTGAAACAATGTTATTGAATATAATACGAAAATAAACGCGATAAATATGAGTATTCGTTTTATCAATGGGAATAAGGTATATATTATTGGGAATAACTTCGTACACTTTAATATAAGTACTACGAAAATTTACTAAAAACAATATTACTAAATAATATGACATTTAAAATTGATTAGTATTATGTCAAGGTAACTTTCACAATAGATACGTTTAATATGGGTATGGCTGATTAACATTTTTTTACAATAGCTTTTTAGCATCTTTGCAATAAGCACTAAATTTCGTACATAATAAAAATGAGCCGTGTCCAGGTGAGAAAAAATACAATGCATAATAAATTAATTCATTTGAATTAATATGATTTTGAATGAAAAAACTGCACTTATAAATGTTTTTTACGTCATTATCGCAAATAACATTTTAATGCATTTTACATGTAAAGTATCAAACATTTTTAAAATTAAGATTAAGCATTATCCGGATTTTACGAAGGTAAATGTATTTATAATGCAAACAAGAATATATTTTATATGTAAGAATGCTCATATAATCGTTCAGCATAATTAATAGGCAATATATTAATAAAATAAATACTTTTATACAATTACCATAAATTTATATAATGATAAATTGCCTTGAATACTGAGTATGAAATAAACAATTAAGACATATGTATTTATTTATGGTGGAAACTTCTTCGTCGTATTTACTAATAGTATTTTTAATACTTTCTTCGACCATGTACACTCCAAACGTGGAATACGTAGAAGTCTACCGGCTACTAAATTATATTGGCAGATTTATTTTCATGAAAATCGGTCATCCGCATTTTTTTGAATTTCTAATTTTTTTAGTAATTCTGTGATTCGAGCCCACACGTTCCAGCACGGAAGTAATCGTATTTATCTTTTAGCTATCAAAGGGACAACTACAAAAACTCATGATTATAATTTATTGTAGTTTTACATCGTTTGCAGTAAATTTTATTCATCAACAAAATGCAAGGTGTATTTATCTTTATTCATAATTGTTATTAAACTATAAATTATATCGCATTTATCTGACTTTATGTGTAATAAAATGAGTATGAGAAAAACAAATATATTAATTATCAAAATAGTACTTTAATACCATTATAAAACTTAGCATCAGAATAAACATATTCATAACTTTCATATACGAACCCAAAAACCCTAATAAAATTATGAAAATATTACATAAGGAATGATAATGCAACTGTTTGGAGGCTGCATAATAATAGAGGTTACTTTTTTACAATAATTTATTGTAAAAATAAATAAAATACACCTGGAATATATTATTTAAATAAAAAATATCTCAATACATAAAGACATAGCTTTCCAAAAATATTTAATTATTGTGAAAAATACGTTTATTTAAATGATTTCCAGCACAAGAGCGCAGCGCCCCAAGGCGATTTTTTCACAATTTTAAAATACACCACACAGTAAAAGGGAGGATTTTTCGAATTTTTGCGTTATTTTGAACGCATGAAAAATTTAAGAGAAATTCCTATTTACCAAAGAAAGTGTACCACAAAGTTATGTCAAAGATTTTTTTTATCAAAGAGCTTACAATTCATGAAATATGTTATTGTGCATGTATGTTTATCATATTCATGTTTTCAAAATGTACATTGCTACCTAATAAAATATTATAATATAATTTATATTCGTTTTCAGAATACTAGCATGACGTAAATGAAAAAAAAAGTGGAGATAAAGCTAATCGTTATTATTTTTAATTTTATATTATTAGCTGGATATTTTAATTACTTATTTTTATGGATTTAAAGTTACCTATTTGCTGACACAATAAATCATGCAGTACATTGAAACTGGCTCAGTGCTGCGGATGGTATTTGAAAGCCTGAATTGAAATTTAAATATGCAGAACTTGGTGTCTTATGGGTTGAGCAATCAACTGAATTGCTTAAAAAAAAATTTGTCGAGATAATCACGGAAATCTATATGCTTCACTTTCGGGGCGACTTAATCCATCTGAATTTTAAATTAACCACTACACAATATTACCATAAAATCTTGAAGTAATACAATAATTATGCCATTTGAAGTTTATCGTTGGCAAAAATCATTATTTAGTTTCATAGAATGTCAAATGAAATATGATATGATTACGATGATGAAACTACTGTAATAATTATAACTTATGGTACCTGCAATTCTTCTTATTATTAACTGCAGCTATTAGCAATTTAATTCTGCATTTTAGCATACATATTTTAATATGCTTATAGTAAAACCTCGATATAGTGGACAAAATATCCGCAAAGAGGTGCGAGTGCAAACACTGGAAAATGATTGAAAGAATTTGTTTGCTGACTAAAATCTAGACATAGATCTAGAAAAGTTAGAAGATGCTGATATCTGTAGAACAATTCAGATTATTGCTGGAGAAAAAGCAGCCGAAAAAATGTTTTCCCATGGTTCCAAAAGTGTAAATAAGATTTCATTATTTTCTTGGCCTTGTAATACGCTGTTTATTATCTTAGTAAAAATACATTTGATAAACCGAATTTTAGTCTCTTATATCGAGCTTCTTAGGAAAAACTTGAGTAAATGTATTTTAAGTACATGATTATTTCGTGTCGCAAATTTATTCAAATTTAATCGAGTAAAGAATTCGTTGAGTCCGGTTGCTTCATCACTAGAAACCTGTATGTATTAAATAACCAAACCTTGCTGCCATATCCAAATAACAATGTATAATTTTCTCATAATATCAATAATAGGCATGTAGATTGCTCACTTAATATGGCTGATTTATCTTCTATACACCATCGTGCTATTAGTTACATGCATAATGGCTGTTATTTATTTTAATCATAATTTTGAAGGAACATATTTTATTTCGAGATTCAATATTCAATTTATCTTATTTATAAAGCTCAAAACAACCCACTTTACTTTCATACTCACCTATTTTCGAAATCAATCTGTCATCGTGTCACTCTTATAAAGTGTGGGTAATATCTATCAAAAAAGATTATGTCCACTGTACTGTAATACATTGAGCAAGTGATAGATTGTAGATAACTTCAGCGATGTCTTCTAAGTAATTGTCAAAATATTATAAATGTAAAAAATGTTTGATGTATTACTTTTTTAATGTCTAAATATTGACGGTGTAAAATGATGTAAAGTACAATCTACCATTTATTACTACGTTTATTACTACAACAGAAAATATCTGTACTACAAAGCTTCAGTATTAGTTCATTATCTTATTCATTTTTATTATATTAAGTATTTAACTTGGTTTTATGAATAAGTATTCTTGAATATTTCTCTGTTTTGTCAGGGACAATTTTTTTATTCTAACAACCCTTTGGTTCTAGAGCCTATTGGGATTTACATACTGGATGATGCCAACAGAAGAGAAACAAATAATGTCCGAGAGTTAGCTGTCTAGACGACACGTGCGATTCCCGAAAGCCTATTAAAGAGGTGTTCGATACTTTCTTCAATCATGAATGATGACATCGGATTCTAGGAATGTGGCAAAGAGATACACTATTGTTGATCGATGGCACTTCCATTCAACCTTGTGTTATTACTATGAAATATCAAGTAGGACGATGTATAGAATTTTTAGAAAGTTCTTTAAAAAGTTTTTAAAATTTGAACTTTTGTATAAAGTCTAATAGTTGTGTTTTTTTAACCTGATCTAAAAAACTAGTATAAATAGAATAAAAAAATATGAAAATTTCCTTTATTAAAAAAACAAAATATTCTTAGTTGTATTTTAGGCATGATTTGATCATTTATATTATTGAAAATGTGTATGAGTATATGGTGATTATTATTTTTGCTTTACATTAAAGTTTTATAAAAATTAAAGAATGTCAGCTATTTATGAGCATTGAGTAATAATTTCATATTCGGGAAATTCCACATTGTTGTCCATAATGTATGCTTTTCCACTTGACTATTTCTGAAATGTCAATGGGCTAATAACAATCAAGCGCCCGCAAAATATTACGGCAGTAATTGAAAGCATATCGCATAATCTTATTCATTGGAAACACGTTTTCGTATCACGTCACGTCTTGTAACGAAGATCATTGAGCACGGAGCTATGTGTTAACATATTTTTTCCTACTCTCTTGACATTATGAATATAAAAAAGATTTTTTTACTGTTATCACAATAGGAATCGCATCCTTTCACCAAGTAAATATGTTAAATATTTACACATAAAACAACAAGTAGAAAGAAAGACATTGAAGGAATATGTCATTAATTGTAATACACATCCGTGTCATTGCGTAATAAATCGATTATTCTTGGTTTTGACACGTACAACGGTTTATTTTATAAGACGTATGTATACAAGTAATTTGGGTTAGAGCTTAAATAACGCTATTTACGTCAAATTTAACGATTTTCGTTATTAGATAAAGCTTTATGTATTACGACATAAATATTATTATCTATTAGATTTATTGAACATATTTTCAAAATATTACATAAAATCGTTGACAATTTATGAATTCTATACATTATTTATTATAAATCGTTGTAGATAAAATGTCAATTTGGTACTAAATAAAATACATTTTTGCATCAAAGAAAACGTCGGAAATTGCAATACACATTGATAAAGAATTCGTGTGTTTTAATCAATTTTATGAATCCAAATTTACATAATTTTACAATAATAATAAAACTCTTCAGAATTGATCCTTGATGAGGTGACATTATACTATACCGACCTCATATTATAATTATACCGAAATTAATGTAAATTACTTGCATTTCAATATTAAGCACTTTGGTAAAATAAATAATTTGAACTCGCGTGACAATTTTTCAGGAATTCTTTTATTTTTCGTATGCTGACTCAGCGTCTATTTCTATGAATTTAAAATTATATGAGTAAAATTCAAGATAACTATTCGATTAATAGCACTGTTTGGCTCCTCAATTCATTAAAAATGTCTGCATCAACACATCTACTTGCAATACGTAAGTATCGGTTATTTTTGAGTTGTTTGGTCTAATGTGTGTGTATACGACTGAGTGAAGGTCGACAACTTTACTTTGCGGGCAAACCGTTTAGGAAAGGCATCTGAGGACGTCTCGCGAGACAATTTTCACCAAGTCAGCTCTGCATTATATTTTTAATTGTTAAAAAAGAAAATCACTCTGTAGTTGTCTAGGACGATAAGAAGTAACCTCTTTTTTGAATAGTAATAAAATATATATTTAATTTTTAATAAAAAAAATCAAGTTTAATTTTCGACGACCTTAATTTAAATCTTATAATATAGAGTGGTATATTTTCATAAAGGTGTGTTTTTAATGGATTTCCATGAATGTTTTATTGAAGGTAAAGTCAATTCAATAAAATGAAATCATTCTTTCCATGTTTCAAAGCGATTTACTTTTTAATTAAGTAGGTAATTTTGAAGACAGGTAACGTTAATTTGATTGAAATTTAAGTATCAAGATATTGAAATATAGCCTTAGTACAAATTGATTTAAAGTTTCATTTTTACGAGGGCATAAGTCATAAAATTGGTATTTTTATCCTATTAATATACGATCAAGTAGAACTTCATTTTTTCTTTCGAAAAACGATTAATTTTAACACATATATGTTTTTGAGGGCATATTCAATTATTTTTTGACTAAATATAAACGTAATATTATATAATTGTCTATCTATCGCTGCTGTATTTCTTTATTTAAATAAATGAAGTAGTTTTACTAAATTATTAAGTTTTTACTCTCATAAAATATTGTGTCATAAAGTTTAACGAGAAAATCAAGAGAAATATTTATGGTCGAATTTGATAGTTGATTTTAGTATGGTTAAGTTGGATAAATTAAAAAAAAAAATGTTTTAATTATTTCAAAAATATGTCATATTTACATAATAAAAGCAACTCAAATAATATTAAAGACCACTTGTATACAATTTAAAATTAGATTGAGCTTTTAATTTATCGAAAAATGCCTAAATTTAAAATTTGAAAAAAAATACAACCAAATCAACCCTAAATTACGTATATTTCAGAAACTTGTATCGATATAATTAATTAACCGATCTAATGATCAATTTATGGCTTTATTAGTTTCATATAATATTTGTAAAATATAATTATATGATAAAATTATTCATGCGCAAAGTATGTTACACGCATTTCGATGTGATAATTTTGATCTTTTGTTGTATCACAATTAACTTTTTTTTTGCCATGATTTATCATTGTGAGAAAGAAATTTTAAATCTTGGTAAGTTAATAATAAAAAATCAAAAGGTGGAGAGACTAGTTCATGTATACACAATATATATATAGTATATCATCATGACTGCTCCGAAAATGAAGCATATGAATCTACACAGAGTGTAGATGTCCATTCCAGAAATGAGGTATTATATTTAATATAGATCTCCGAAATGTGAAGATATCTGTTGATATTTTTTTCAATAGCATTGTTAGTCCGCCAATTAATTACTCAGCCCAATACAGTCCTGTCTGCCACAGTAAAATCTTACCTCTTGACTACCGGGTAGACATTTATTACATAATTATATATTTGACATATAAAAAATAGTATAATGTATAACAATATAATAGAATTCGAAATGTATTTAGTATCGATTGAAATGATAGACATCGTAATGTAGTTAACTAAAATAAAATTACTGAGAGATAAATTACATGTTGAACAATAATAAATAAAAGAATTTATTATCGGCTGTGTAGCGATAACTGAGTAAAAATCTTCGTATACGGTCAGAGAAAGCGAAATGACGGCCGTGTCATAGCGGCAGGTCGGTGGGACGGCGTGGCCCGACGTATTTATTACCTACAAACATTACGGGACTACTCGATTATATAAATTATCCTTAGCAATATATTCGGTACACCTGAGTACCAACCACCATTCAAAATCTGCTTATATTCTTGTCTGCAGCTGCTGTTTAGTTCATTGATTACTGCAATTAACGTGTCGAAATATCTACAGGCATGCATTTTATGATGAAATAATAAAGATTATTTTATATATGATATTAAATAGCGAAATATTTAAAGGAGTTGGGGCGATTTTGCAATGAACTTGGCCCTTCATGTGGGAAATTTGCGCGAAAAAACTTTGTAATTTGAACCCCTTCGTGGTTTTTTAAAATCTTAATACATATTTACTTAAATTATTTTAAGTAACATGTGTGTATATTTCAGGTATATGATTTAAATTTTATAAACAAGCTTATTTATCACAAATAACTCTTCCTTCAAAGCTCTAAGATCATATTATTGTATTGGTAAACGCTATGAACTGTCTATTTTTTTTACTCTGGTAAAAAACGAATACATATAAATAGATTTAAATGAAATTGCGATGTTATTCTTGTCTCCACCGCAAAGACAGAATCGAAGTATACACATATATGCATATCTAGGGATTTAAAAAAGCTACGCATTATTTTTGTCGCATAATCTGCATTTTGTAATACTTAGGTAAAAGCTGTTACGTCAATCTGTTGATACAACAAAAGCTCTCGACGATATGTAACCATTTAGCATATTTTGCTAGATTCAGAGAAATTTACCATTTATCATTTATGGATGGGTAGGAGAATCATGTACATGTCAGATGGATCGTAATCTTGCCACGTAAATTTGAATATTTACCAAAAGCAAAACAGTATAGTGACGAATTCTAGACGTTGTTTAAGCTTTCATCCACTCGGTGGAGTTAATTTACTAACTACAAATAGCCTAAAATTAAATATGCACAACTTTGACTTGCCATTCAATCACTTTAGATACACATTAATATTCTAAGCAAGTAACTTTTACCGTCTCTGATTTAACGCAAGGATGGATAATACTATATTAGGCTATTTTCAATTATAAAATTTACTGAAAAAGCTTTGAAAGCTTCAAAATTCAGCAGTATTTATTACACATTGGTGCGTACTCTACAAGTATTACTTATATGCTAGAATCATCAATATGAGGGGAGAGGGAGGACTAAATATATATAATTAACTGATATAGCTATGTCATTTTACTTTATTATACTTTAAATATACTTACTACTCACACTAGGAATATATTCTTATGTGTCGTTATACTTACTATGCATCGAAATAATTCGATACGTTTACTGCTTATTAATATAGAAGATAATGTCAAAGCAAATAGTACAAAAATGTATGTATGTTGTATATTGATTATTCATCAAAAGATTGACAGTCATGTAAAAAAGAGGAAGGCTGACAGAGAACGGAATTATTGTGTAATTTAATATAAAATGAAAGAGGCGAGAGGACGCCATGGTAATTGATTTTGATCACAAGGCTGTCATTTATGTATGACCTTGACAATAATGATGTCAGGAAAAATTATGTTACATTATTTTATTCTGATGGATGGAGGATATAAAATAAAAAAAAACAAAACCGATTTATATAAACTAATAGCCAATGCGGATATTATTATTTGTGTTATAGATAGAATGATGTCTGTAAATGAAGAAAACATAATACAAAGAAAGAAGCTCCAATATGCGAGTAACAATACTTCATTATAACTGTGTGCTACAAAAAATAGATAGGTATGCACAATAAAATATCTAACTAATGACAGCTTATTTCGAAACTCATTCAGAAGTCAATTATTAGGCTGATGAAGTGAGCATAAATAAATGCCTATAAATTTGTAGCTTGCACCATACTATTATGTCAATGTTTATGGATTATTATTTAGCTGACACAAAATGTGTTAAGACTTTCTCCTTAGATAACCGTTTAAGATTATAAAATATGTGAATTTTTAAATGGATATACAATATATTATATTATCACAGATTTTAAACGTTTCAACAAAACGACTCTTGATATGTTAATTTTTAAATAAATATAAAAAACACGCTACATGAACTTTGATAAAATGATTGTTTATTTTAAAAAGAATTTTTAAGTGATATAAAGCTTAGTCTAAAGTCCGATTTCATTTGAACGATACTGCGTGAATTATATCGACAGCGTATATTACAATTATTGAAAACGTGTACTGAATAATTGTAGAACAATTTATTGCATTATGTATATAAATTTATTGTACACGCGCATGTAAAGGTATAATCTATATATAACGAGAAAAAGGTTGGTATTTATAGTATAATATAAATTGTAATAAATACCAACTCTAGCACTCTACTTAAAAATATGTATGTAAACAAAATATTTAACATACATAGATATTTAATATTTATGATATCGTATACTTTTCAAAATAGTATTTTCAACAAAATATTCTAACGGAATTTATTCAGTAAGCAAATATGAAGTATTTATAATTAATTATTAATAGTAGATTTATGTTTAGAAATAAAAGTGTGATAATAATTTATATATTTAGCCACAGGAAATAACTATTTTTGGTTTCATATAATTGTCATTGATTTGGATATTTTCTTTATTTTTTCCAATACATTTAATTTTTTCCATAATGAATTCGAATATAATAAGATTACTTTTATTTTATATTACGAATTGATAAAAAGTAACTGAAAGACAGTGAAAATTATATCACTTCATTTTATATTATAATAAAACAAAACGGATTAGAAAAATCAATACGGATATTAAAAGTTATCTCTTCTTTTTATAAATTTTGAATAATGACGCTGGGGAAAAATTAACTAAGTCCTTA
The DNA here is from genome assembly GCA_022683975.1 of Rhyacophila evoluta. Taxonomy (NCBI): domain Eukaryota; kingdom Metazoa; phylum Arthropoda; class Insecta; order Trichoptera; family Rhyacophilidae; genus Rhyacophila; species Rhyacophila evoluta. The sequence goes on along the minus strand of JAGVSQ010000450.1, from coordinate 8,506 downwards.
TAATCGTCCAACTGTCATTTGAAAGATAAAAGAGGAAAGATTTTATTGATTTGAGATTTTGTCCTTGATTTTGTTATTTTATTTTTTTATTATATCTTAGCATTGTAAATTGAATGGCGAAAACGATTAGTAATTTATTATAAATATTGAATATATATAAGATAATTTAATAATATTCAAGTTCAAATATGTCGACATAATTTTATACATGTTTATATTTAATAAGTAAACATGTTTTGTGTGCCATGCATCCAGGAATTGTGAGTTCAGTTTCCACTAGATGATTTTTAAAAGGCTTGAAAATGTGCGACTATTCGTTGGGTTGACAATTGTCTGCCAACCAATTCTCGTGAAAAATAATTGTCTGTCAAAAACTGTCAAGACATGTCTCCATATTAAAGAGATCCACTGACTCCACTTTTGCAGCGGGCATCTTCACACTGTGTTGGACCGTATGTTCCACCTTTGAAGTAAAAATGTTAAAAAATGTGTTTAGTAAAATCTAATACAATACTTAGAAATATGTGCTTTTAAATTTAGCTTTCTGTAAAAGTTAAATGGGTCAGTAATATATAAAAAAATGAATTAAATCTCCAAGGAAAACGAGTCATATTGATAAAAACTGAGAACTAAGAAATCTCGAATATTCAATTATAGAATTGATTGAATAAAAGAAACTGCTGAAAGCGTCGGTTGAAATTTGGCCACCCACTTTTATTTTTTCAACATTGTAGACGATTTTTGATTTCCCTCGGTATGTTGGATGAAGGTAACTGTACAAATTAGGACGAACCAGTTCACCCCATGTCGGTAACGGATGGCCCTTATGGTTTTTCCCAGCTAAGTTATACGTGCCGGCATTTTTTATTACTTTGTAATGAAACGAAAGTGTCACTGTCGTTAACGTTAGCGTTCTAATCACACACATCGGTAACTATAGATTTTGTTTTACGTAGTAAAAAAGGCTTTAATTAAAGTAATTTAAATACTAACAACTCAAAATATTTTCATACTTTTATTAGGGAAGTAACTACATAAATAAATGGAGGCATACGAGTAGATTTTCTTCAAGTATTTCTACTCCAATACATAAAGGCAGTAATTTTTTTAAATTATTATGATATGATTAATAGCATATCCGGTAGCCGAGAAGTTAGCGCGCGCGCCTCGTATCCGGTGAGCACAGGATTAATTTCCACATCCATTGAATTTAAAAAAATCTAGAAATACAGGACTGGATACTCAATATATTAAGTAATTGGCTGACAGATTCTCATGAAACATATCTATCAGGACTCGTCATCACATTGCAAAGATCCATATTTATCGAGAGAACATTTTTATACGGTGTAGCCACCCGGAGCAAGTATGTTATAAAACATGAACCTTTACTTCTACAATATCCTAAAATGAACTGATATTTAAAATTTGATGCAAGTTTTTCACCAAAAATATACTATTTATAGTTTGGTGTTATTAGTAAACGTTAAGGTTATATTTTGGAAAAGCGCACAACTAGAATTCTATCATAGGATACATAAGAGAATACAAAATTAATACTATATTGAATAAAGTGGTTTTACACGTGTTAAGTTTAATTTCTTTGGTAATACTCCCTGCTTGCTATGCTTTATTTCATTAAAACAGATATATAGAAAAACAAACTATGTATCGATCATGGTGTTTTGCCAACTTCGGATGACTGTATTTATCATAGATACATGTTTTAGATTAGAATATATAAGTAGATATAACATAAATCTCTATCTAAGAAGCACCCGCAACGATATTTAATAGTTTGTTAATCTGCTTTGAAGGCTTAATTTTATTACATTCATAAATCACATCGATAGTGAAAACGATGATGCAATTATTTTTTAAATCCATAAAAATATTTTTTGTCGAAAACACTCGGAATGCAGTCTCTCGGATATTTTTTATCGCTTGCTTAGTGGAATTTCGATGACAGAGCATCAGGCAACCCTGATCTACTATATTTATATATCATGTGCCATGCACGCTCATCTCCACTCTGTAATCTGCTAATTTAATTACACTTGTTATTTTTTCGTTTTTTTTATATACATTATTTTTTAGCTAACGTTTTAACCTTTCCTTGTTCCTAATGAAAATATTCATGTAGCACGAATAAATTTGTATCAAATTCACTTGTTGGGAAATGCAAAAATATAACACAATCAATATCGTAGTAACGTTAAAGTATTCATGATTTTGAAACTATTATTTATATATTGTACATCACAAAGTAAACATTTGTATACTTCAGCAAACTACCATTAAATATATAATCACGTACCTTCCAAGCACCTTTGGGCTTTTCCAAACATTTGAGTAATATAATATCGTCGTATTACTGGCAAAAGACGTTAAAGTAAAAAAGTGTGTTTTGAGATAATCGAGTTTTAATGTTTGAGTTTCTCTGTTAAATACATTTTACGACAAATTCTTATGGTATAATGTATTATTTGATTGTAATTATCGTAAAATGGATTTAACAAAGAGACTCAAACATTAAAACTCGACTATCTCTACACTCACTTTTTTACTTTAACGTCTTTTGCCAGTAATACGACGATATATTCCTTCTAACTCATTCTGATGATTTATTATTCTATAAAATACAATTTTGATATCGACATATTATGTCCTTAGATACGCTATAAGGCAATAATTTTTTTTTTTCGAAAGTGCTAAAATAAATATATTGAACTATTGAATACCTTTATGAATACATTTTACCAATTGAAAACGAGAATTTAAAACTTATTTTATTTTGCTATCATTTATTGTATAAATATGTGTAACAATATAATATTATAAATGTGTAGTATTATTTAAATTGAATTAAGCGCAGTAAAATTTTATGTGAATACAATATAAAATTTAATATATAAAAATAAATTACCGTTAGGTGTTTTTAAATTGCCTTTAATTACATGTATAAAGTGGTTTTACGGTATATATACGCGTGTTTTATGTTTGTATGGAAGTAATATTTGCACTTCACTAAATCTACGTGACATTAAGGCGATGAGCTTGTTCGTGAACGATAATAATATCGCTGATGTGGGTCAATGTGTATAAAACAGCTCTTGCGGAGAAGAACCGCCTTATCGCTTGGAAAATTAACTTAACACCTTCGATTCGTACTTGCCCTTTCATGTGGCCTAAAGAACGAACCAAGGGTAACCACTGTAATTGAGCTTGGAGATGTTTTTTCTTGTTGGCATATTTTCACCCATTTCTTTCATACTGTTTCATTCATTACTTCACTGAATGTATTTTGTCCAGACTTAACATAGTTTAATACTTAATAACATGATAGCTTTTAATGTAGACAAATGTACTATCCCTCTTACAATAATTATTTTATTATTTCTCCGAATGAAGAGTACATGGATTTCTATAGTGGGAAGATGTCTATTCCACAAATAGAGTATATGAATTTCCTTGATGTGAAGACGTATTTTAACAGATTTTACTGACAAGCATTGGCTGTTAGCAGAATGCTTAACTTATCAGGAATCTAGTCCTGCATTTTTTTAACAAATATGGGATTTGAACGCGCTATCTCCGATATCAAAATGCGTGCGTTTACCTTCTATGATGGTAAATTATTTTACAAATTCATTATTCGTGAGTGTTATTAAATATTCAAATTACAATATATGTAATACGAAAAATCAAATATTATTATAATTCTCCTGTGTTATTCTTGCGGAGGTGAGGATGTAAGCGTTATTGATTTTAGTTTAGTTTGTCGATTGTCAAAAGGCACATTGAAAGGTTTTCCAAACCAAATAATTTCAGCTGTAAACTATTGTTGAAATTTGAAAGGCTTTTAAGCTTATATTACGAGCAAAGTTTCTATTTAATTTTTGTTATTTGAAAAAAATTTACTCAAATATCTAAAGGTAATAGATTTTATGAAAGTTCTTTGCTTCAAGTATGCGTAATAATTATGAAAAATGAGGTCAATTCAATTTTAATAACATTATTGTTTTATAATTACTTCTTAATGTATATAAATTAAATATCTATAATCAATGTGAATTTTTTAACATTTTTTACACAATCAATTTGTGATACATCACCTATAGATGATTTAATGTACTGATAAATACGTCATGTGGAAATCGCATTTCTTTGAGTAGCTTGTTATTACACGTTTAATGTACATGATTACTTAGTATAAAATTTGTTTATCTAGGAAAAATAATATGTGCGTAATTTTATGAATACGTATTTGGTATGAATAAAGTAATAAGAGAAAAATGAGATATGTCTACTGTATTAAACAAAATTTTTAATATATCAAAAAATAGTAAAGCTTATGTACATTTTAATATAAAAAAAGCCTTTATGATTTATATAAAATAACATATAGGTACGACTAGATGTTACGTTTATTATGGATAACATCAATTCATTTCTATAAAAAAACCGTGGGTCAGATTTTCTTCATACATTTTTATGCAAATGGTATTTACATTAAAATTGTTTAAGCGAGAAAATGGTTTAAATTGAAATTTGTGAAATGATATTAACTTACTGTAAATAAATATTTGAAAACGAAAAAGCACTCTTATTGTAGAAAGCTTAATAACACATGCCTTTAGCTATATCTTGAAATTAAATAGACATACATCCTTCCAGTGATAATAATAAAAATATAATGCCTTGTCCTCAATTTATAAAAAAATGATAAATTAACATATTTTTACAAAAACATTTTTATCTAAACCTTACGGTTATCAATCTTTATTTTCTCCATGTCCATAATTTTCGGTGATAAATATTTGAAGAACTTGTAAATGCAGCAGAATACAAACATAATTGTTATTACAAATTAAACAATGGCAAGGAATATTTTAAATACTAATCATATTCTGTCTTATTACCGGAGGTGACTTGAAATTTTTCTTTTTTTTTGGAAGGTTTTATTTGATGGAGGAAAGAAGACTTACGTAAATGCTACCTGTATAGACAGTATTTTTTTTTACAGCTATTGCACGTATTTTTTATATCGTAATCAAATTTAATAGTTTTAATACTAATAAAAATATTTAATGTACACCCTAAAATGTGTGTAATAAATTTGATAATATATGATATTAAATATCTACTCTTTATTTCACAGCTAATAGACACGTGATTATTAATGATGCTGAACTATGGCGTATACATATATATATTATTTTTATATTATAATAATCGATAATAAAATGAAACTTTATATTTTTTACTGTTAAGTGACCTATTGGCATAGTTCTAATCGCTCTCACATATTCGACTGACGTTTGATAATATTAAATTACATAACTTTCACTCTCATTGATGTTCTAACACTTAACATAACACAGCATCTTCATAATGACGTATGGGACTTGACAGCGGGTGTTCTTTATACCGCTTGAAGTTGAACAGAAACCCACGCTTGAGACGTTTCGTGTTGTAAAATATACGGCTCCGATCGGTTAGTTACGCTAGCTTGCAAAGTGATATGATATTCATTTTAAATCGGACATCGATCAACAATCTTCTTAGAGATTAATTGACTTGTAAGCGATTTCATTCAAATCAATTATTTTTTGATGGAAAAAATTAACGTGTGATTACTATATTAACCGTTTGGCGATACATTGTACGCAGAACAATTTAATACGTTATATTGTAATTAAATGAAACCCTAATCTCCGGTAAATGGCATTGTATATGGATATTATAAGGCCAAATTAATGTCACTCTTTGTTGGCTTTAGAGCAAGGCGTGATGAAGTACACCCAATTTACTTAATACCAGATTTTCACAGGGGAAGTTGTAACAATCTTGGTGAAGAAAATACCACAAAAGAGTCTTTATTTCATACAATATTTGAGGGATTTAGCACAAAAACACGGTAATGACACTTTAATAGCTTTATTTTCTAAAATTACTGAATGTTTTTCAACATATTTATATAGTTTTTTTTTCAAATAAGGTTTGATTAATTTGTGCAAAGATGCTGTTTTTGTTTTAATAAAATTGCATTTATATTTGTATATCTGTTAACAACTCTAACAAGATGATTCGTAATCGCATTAAATAGTTCCCAAGTATCATTAGTGTCTGACATACTCTCATGTATAATGATTGATTACATAAAAATTAAATAAATTAAAAATTACATGTGCATATTATATCAGATATAAAAAAAGTTATGAAATAATTATGCGAACTTAAAATGAAGATTAATAAAAAAATGCTTGAATCAGTTTAAAAAATCTAAGCTTCAGTGTTTGCTTAAAATATTATTTTTTCACTCTGTTGATATTACAATTTCTTTCATTATACGAACGGTATACAATATAATAATATATTATATTTCTTCTAGTATACGTTCTTTGAAATCCTTTCATTTTAAATTCAATGGAAGATGAAAATATTGAACTGTCGATTTCAGTAAAATGCTTTCATTTTATTAATATAACACGTATTTTGTTTTGTTGTATGTGTAAATAAAAATGGTTTTAAAATGTACAATTTTATATTTTAATTATTAATCACATAATAAAATACATTATGTAATACTACTTTCCAGTAATGTATTACATATACCTTTTTACAAAAAAGTAATTATAAGAAATATTATTTAATTTTTTTATTCAATATTCCGATTGATGTATTTATATAAATATATTTGTGTTGTTGAAATAATATTTTTGCTAATCTAAAACTATTTTTTGTTAAATACTATTTTGTACGATGAAGAAAAACGAAAGTTCGTTTGATTTTTTTTTATCTTTCACTATTTTTGTATGAATAAAAACATGGTTTATTATAATATAATGACTAATCGATACTATTTTCGTTTTATATTCGTGGCTTGAATTCAAATTAAACAAAAAATGAATTAAAATACAGATAAGGGATCATACTTGTAACACATGAAATAGTGAATAAAAAGGTAAATTTCTCATAAAACCATGAAAACAAATTAAATCGCTAAAGAAAACTATTGAAATTTGATATTATAGTGAAGTTGTCTAATGTCTTTATGCATTACGCAACATCCATAACAAAATAAATTTCATCACGAAAAGCAATATTGTACCAAATACGGGCATTTTATTATTTAGGTTTATATAAATAATTTATTTGTCTTTGACTTTGGGAGAGTCTATCAAAATACAAATATGACTAAAAAGGCCATTATTTTTTTTTGTTAAAGGATAAATCCATTTAGAAAATCTGTGACCCGGATCTTTCATTTTACGTCATTCTCAAATAAAATTCAAAACGTTGAAATTAGCACGTTCGCCTTCAGATACACTTAAGCTGAAGAAGAAATGTGTGGTTAACCAATGTAGCAAAAAAAATATTACAAAAGTCTACGAAGTATATCAAATTAACGGAAATTGCAAGAATTCCTATCATTCGAATCATATCATGCTTGCGTTACAATTATATCATTATTACATTTTAGTTTCGTTTTGAAAATTCATACTAAATCGTCACCCATAAAATTATTTTCAAAGATAATTTCTTTTTGATGATTATACATATATAATCATCATCTTTACAGAAATGTATCGTAAGTATTATGTGATATATTTATAAAGCTTTATTTTTTGACACACAAAGTGTGAAATCTATAAATTTAACTCGAGCAAACTTTATTTCAAAAACATTTTATCCTTCGTTAAATAATGGTTTTAATAGTCGTGTTGAAAAATATTTTTGCGAATACAATTTCGATATTACAAAATTAGGAAAACTATTATATTTGAAAAGCTTGTTTTATTTTATATGTTATATCATTGAACTGAAGGCATTAATTAACATGTAATGCTTTAAAACATTTAATAAGCATATAACGTATAAAAAGGAATTATATATATATGACGTATATATTATATAATATAAGGTATCTGATCACTTCATTTGGTATAAATGTAAATTTTTTGTCAACATTTCAAACAATACTGATTAAGCTTGCCAACATATATTACATTCAAGGAATTTCTTCTGTTCGTTTAACAATATTGTTCATTTTAATGCGTATCTTGCATACATTGAATATTACATTGTGAAATAAACACGACATGTAAATGGTACATAAGTAAGCAAATATTTATCATATTTTACATACAAATTTCGTAAAGTATTTTGCATAATATTATGACTAAGCTTGTGTTGAACTGAGATGATAGATTAGTGTTAAGCTTTCACAATTAAAATAAATTTGAGTTATTAAAAAAATGTATTGATTGATATTTTAAAGAAATTTGCATGTTAAAACGCTCTCTCGTGATATGTCATGATCAAATTTTTTTACGAGACAAAAAATAGCAACATCGTAATTAAAATATTTTTAACTTTTTGATAGTGCAGAATATTTTGAGGAGACAATATTTTATTTGATTGAAATTCATAACATATTTTATTCTATAATTAATGTTTTCGACTGATGGTGCTTGATGGAAATTGATTTTAAATTCTGAAT
>JAGVSQ010000449.1:8004-39491 GCA_022683975.1 Rhyacophila evoluta | reverse complement strand
TTTTGACGTACTCGTACATTTCAAATATTATATTTACATAGAAATTAACCGTTTTAATTATTATTTTTAAATGTTGATTATCATCGAGGGTAAATTCACTGTCGAATATCAAATTCAAAATGCATGGATGTAACAATACAAAAGAACCAGTCTTTCAAAATATTCTGCAAAGATATTACGTACAACAATTGTAACATTAATTACTATTATCGTCTTCAATTAAGATTTTTATGCGAATTTTCGCTCTAATTAGATTTTATGGGTAGGTTTAATGTAGCATTTCTCAGACTTTCCCTCCCCCTACTAAAAATAATGAGTTTCATTGTTTCAACGGCAAAAATGAGCCTAGCGGTTATTGCCTTAATTAGAATCTCTCCAGCACTCGTTCTTTGTGAAGCAGCCGGGTTAATAAGGGTTAACTGGACGCAATTGCCTCTACGGTGTCTACTCCTTTGGTTTCGCCGTTCACCATCACTGTTCGTTGGTTTGTAATGAAACAATAAAAAATCACTACAGTGTTGCTAAAGTTGACGGATTTATTAGTATTACTAAAATATCATACAATATTCTTAAAACAAAGACGAAAAAAGTGCTTTTTTCGTAATTTGAATGAGCATTTGGAATGTGAAGCTTTTTTGTAGTTTGCATCAATTTTAATATAAATAATCATTTAATCCATAAATTTTTTATACAATATCTAACCATATGTCACATGCTTGTCTTTATTTTACATTTACGTACTACATGCCCCAAAAGTTTATAATAAAGTTTTAAAAATCCAAAGTACCTGATTCGCGTATTATATAAATGAAATGACGTAGAATTTTAAATAGATTGATACAATTTTGAAAATATATTTTGTATGTCATGACGAGTTTAAAAAGTGGGAATGTGAACATGGAAACACTTTATAAAATTTTCCATTTGGTGACCACCGTTTATCCTTTATTTCGGAGAATATCAGACCTAATGCTTTAAGTTGTATTGTAAAAATTAGTTACAAAACAAGTTGGTTGGCAGCGTTAATATGAAAGTAAATGGTAAAACAAAATACAATTTTCGTCATAATAGCCTTGAAAGAGTGCTTCAGGGTATTAAATTGGTGAGGTTAGGCTAAAAGCACTTGAGTTTCCTTTTAAACCCGGATCCTTTTACATTATACTAAGCACAATAACTTTCTACTCTGAGAGGTGAAGGAAAAATATTTGTGTAACAAAATGCTTCAGGATTGTAATTAAAGTAAAGAGAAAACTAATGTTGATAACCATTCAGAACTGTTGAAAATCCGCACATATTACAGTCACAGTAAACTACGTATTTTGTAGTAAAAAAATATTTTCTTCAAAAAATATTACTGATTACTTACTGTATTTATTTAAAAACGCCCATGGCTTAGTTTCAATAATGCATTTTACTTAAAATTGTAATAAAAGATTTTTTTCAATAGACTATTTCGACGCACATTATTACTTACGAAAATCAGTTTGTTTTCCAGTAAGAATTGAAGATTAAAATTGCGAATAGTTAATATATACTTACTTTCTTTCAAGGATTAAAAGTTCACAAAATTAATGAACATCCTATTAGTTCACCGCCACAAGAATCCGCCTCCACCATGTCGCTACTGGTGAATTAGCTTCGAGTGTGAAGTATGAGAAGTAGATTTTTTTACTTCCACTAACCATCGATGTGGTGAAGGCGTAAATGATATATCAGTTATACAGATTCGATTCTCGGTGTGCGAATGCCGACTTTAACTTTTAAACTTGCTGTTGAAAAATGATCGTTAGGTGGAGAGACGAGATAAAAAAATCTTGTATAATGAAAATCATGATTATCTCTAGAAATTTCCAATTAAATGTTATATTTGTTTTACAAACTAAATATATAGTTTTTCGACGTACATAGTTTGTACTCAGACAAGATTTTTCTCAGCCGTCTCAACAATCCCCACAACGGATTTTACGTGAAAAACTTCGTTTGATCGGTTTGGTTTCGAGTTTTCTAGAAACTTCTTTCTACTTGTATAATGTTTACAAAGTCGTTTCTGTCTTTACAAACATATATATAATATACTGGGATATTATGTGGAAAGAACGATTTCTTTATAAAGAGCGCCGACTTAAAACCAGAAATGTTAAAGAAAATTTACAATACGATTATTTTTATGAACAATCATGTGTTAAAATGAATCAGTGATAAACCTGATTTTTATTCACTGCAAGAGTTAGTTTCTTTTTGCAAGTATGAATAATGAAATCAAAATGAAGCTGCTCACTTATTGTAAGTCACGCTTTTCTAAGTTTTATCCGTCGGACTTCGAATTCGAGCAGGGTTTATTTGAAAAACTTTTTGATTTACCCAAAATGTCAGTAAGTTGCTGTCTTTATAAAACATTTAATACAAAACAGTAAAATTTATCACTTAGATAAGGTAGGTTCTTTAAAACGAACTTCCACCAATACTGATTGTCTCGAAATTATATAAAAAAAACTTGTTTCTATATTGATATTTAACAGATATTTAGTTTTATATCTATATAATATTCAATTCCGTAGTCTTACTGCTAGTAATAAATGCGAATGTATCATTATATTAAATTATTGTTCATGCAAAAACTATCAAGCAAGAAGCGTGAAGATATTAGGTAGATTGTCCTCTATTTTTATTTTATTTTTACTAAACGATTTTAACCGATTCTGACAAGTTTTTGTGATCTGTTTAATTGTTTGAAGTATATTCACCTTTGGAATATAATTCAAGGAGACGCGTTTTTATTGGGCTTGGCGATACATAAAGCAAATGAAAAAAAAAACATGATAGTATTAAAATGTTCAACGTGGCATTAAATTTGTACCGCGTTATATTATTTTTATTGAAACAGGATTAGATATTCAAAAAACGATCTGAAAATTTTGGATGGTAACAATAATTAATTGATCAAAAAAGTTTTTCTAATGGACTTACGATATTTACCAGGTATTTTCTTCACTATTCACTATCACGGTATTTTCAATATTTCGCTTTAAAATTGCTAGCCAGTGGTATCTTTCGATGGCAATATTCGCCAATCGTTGAGATATGCTCACTATTAAATTACCTTGACTTCAACTATGGAAGCCACTCGCCTTTTTTGATTTGAGCACGAAAAACCAATACATACATATTAGATAATGCGCAGACGAGGTGACGTTCAGCTCACCTTGGTACACTGGGTGATAATGTGGAGTCACCTTAAGTATTATTTAATTGTTTATAATGTGTAACGTTAAATAATATATCCTCATCGTTATGATAGTCTCATATTTTTCAAATAACGAGCTGAAATAAAATCAGCATTTTTTTTTCGTAATCTTCATAATATGCTGAGATCTCTGAAATTTTATTTTTATTAGAATTTTTAAACACATTAAGCGGGTTAGGGTGGATTAATATGAAGAAATACGTACTAAATCTTTTATTAGATGACAGAAAGACGGCGATAGGTTACATGTAAAATTTTATTCGTGACAATCTAAGAAATTTTGTGGTATAGTGGTTAGAAGGCTTAAACAATATTACATCTTTAGACAAGTTTTGAATCTATACGGGACATTTTTTCAGTACAGTTTAATGCGTAACAAAAAGTAAGGTGCCAAGGCCTCACGTAGAAATGCAATATATTCAACCCCTGTCTTAATATATCACGTTTGACCTCCGTGATACATTTATATGTATTACATGCGTCTGAATAAAATGAGATAAACTTTTATAAATACGAGATATTCGAATTTTCTCTTTCGTTTTAGAGTTTTTCTCTTTATTCTTCAATAGAAAAGTCTCGAGGCATCGCGATGTCGGCGGCGGCGCGGCGCTCTAAGCTACTTATAACATGCGTCATTTTGCAATTATTTTACATGAAAACTATATAAAAGTCGATTTATAACGTACTTTGTTAATATAAGTTGACAGTGAAAATGTGTTACCCAGCTATTTATTATATGTTTCACAAAAATATTATTTTATTACAAGACATTCAATCTGGTTCCATTAAAAAAAATCTCGTTAGCTTTCAGTGTAAGATTATTAAATATTTTTTATCAAAAACATAACAATTAATTTCTGATAAATTCATCATTTTTTGGGCTTTAGAATGAATTGATACATAGTTTGTGGTCTTCGTTCGTGCTTTACCGTGTGTTATTCATTGATATAAATTCTCATTCGATATTGTTTTTGTAAAAGAGGATTCATGCTATTTTTATACTGGAATAAAACTATAAAACCCTTAATTCATCTGGAAGTTTAAATACTAATTATTTCATAATACTCATTTAGAGACAAGAAATTTTTTAAAATATTTTATTTAATAAAAATAATAATATATACATGTCTCATGATGTTTGTAAAACCTGTAACGTTTGTATAAAGAAAACAAAAATGTAACACAATAATAATATAATTTATTAAAATGCTTTTAAAATAAGAAAGAACGACAAAAAAAACTTACACTTTGGAGGTGTTATACCAAAGAGACTCTTCATTGTCAACAACTTTCGTTAGACGACCAGAGAGAAAGATATAACGGAGAGCGATTCATCACGGATGAATTGAAGAAAAGCGAAGAGGAAAGACGAAAGAGCAAAGAGAATTTAGCGACCTTGGCGCTCGCGTGCCTTTTTGCGTAGCGTAATTGTCTGATTATCACACTTAGCGTGTGTTTTAAAGATGAGTACCTCCTAGAGAATTATTTAGCAACATATCTCAACAATTGGCCTCTGAATTTATTTTCAAAACAATCAAATCGAATTTTAATTAAATTCAAATAATGTTAATTCCAGAACACGATGATTTATATTTTGAAACATATTTCTTATTTATTACTCGATTGAAGGCACCAGTATATATATCACATAATACCATATATTATATTCTATGAAGTACATATAACGAATTGCGTTTTTTTCGATTAGTGGCTTTCTATTAACGACTCGTAGGGTACACCATTAAGTTATAAACTTAAGATGTGAAATATTTATTAACGATAAAATTTCCTATTTAAGTTATTATTATGTGATTTTACGATGCGTGTCATTTATTCGATAACGTAACCATCGTGTCATAGCAATGAGTTGATTTTGAAATTAATAATGTAATAATTAGTGATGTAGCATAATATATATAATATTTGCATACAGTTTCCGCTGCATAAGTGGAGTATATAGATCTATACAGCCTGAAGAACTGCATTCCGAAAGCAGAATGTACTGAATGCAAAGACACGTATTGATAGATTATTTTTGGATTCAGAAAATTGCTCGATCCGATAGGTATCATTCAGTTCTGCATTTTAGGATTTAAAACTCCAGCAGATGTAGGAATCGAAATTGCACATCCCGGATGAAAGATGAGGACGTTAACCTCTCGGTTACCGTGGAGACTAATATATCTATTCTTTAATGATTTTGTTACACAAAGAAAACAACGTGTTTTGCTCAGATAAACTGCAGAAGATATATTAATTTGTTACATATTTGTGTCCATGCTTAATAGTCTATAATGAATGCACGCACTCGTTTGTAATTTTATAGGCATACTATGGCTGTAGATACATAAATACGAAGTTGTCATATCTCGATATCTGCTCACGTGAAATCACCTCGTCGCTTACGGGCCGCGCAGCCGAGGAAAATTGGGCCTTAACGACTCTACATTTTCCTTATCTCGCAATATTTGAAGATTTGTTTTGATGATGTTTGCATATTAATGACGACAGGAGACGCGCGCGCGTGCGGAGATGCGAAAACTGAGCATTTTTTTATCTCTCTGTTTGCTTTTTCTGGGTGGAAGTTTTTTTTCCTCTGAAAAATTTTCACTTCCGTGTACCAGTTCCTTATTATAAATTTGTGATATTTTTTGCTGAAGTTGCAGCTGAAGCTTTGTTGTATCAAGATTTCATCCCCGTAAATTAAAATATTAATATTTTCTCACCATTTTGTTTAGTAACTAAAGACAGAAGGAATATATTAATGTAACTATAATTGATTGCTTATGAATGTTTGGTTCATTAAAAAATATTCATTTTATTCCTCTTATCTTATAGTAGCTTTCGTTTTTAATGGTGATGTTTTATTTGATGGTTGCATTTGTAATATTATACATATTGTTTCAAAGTAAAACGTTTTTTTGATATATTTGCATGCTTGTTTATACTTAAAACTGTCAATCAAAAAACCCAAATCTAAATTTACAATTTTTATAATGTCCACTTTTTCCACTATTGGCGACAAATGTGCACATACAAATAACTCGTATACATAACACCTGAATAAGTAAGAATAACTATTAAAGTTATTTTGACCATTTCTTCAATATTTATCAATCCCAATTTGTTTTACTGGTCAACTGACTTCTGCTACTGTTTCCAAGGTGGTGGGCTTCATGAATTAAAAGTTTATAAAATTTTATATACTGGTTACAAAATATACTATTTGGTGGATAATAAATTACCAAAAATATACTTTTTTTTTATTTGTTACGATGATTTTAATGAACCTTTGTTTATCCTTCAAGTTAATTAAAATATAAATATGTATATACTATTTTTTAATTTTTATTTATCATTATATTATATCATTATTATTATATCATTATGTTAAAGTAAAGTTTATTTTATTAGACATTTTTGATTTACATAGAACAGCTAAGCGTGTTTTGGTTATATTAAATTATGCAAAATACTGAAAATACGAAAAAACTCTAAATAATTCAAAGCTCTTCAAACGAAAGCCTTTTATGAGTGTCTAGGAGGGAACGCATGGCGTCCCGCCAGAGTATTTAAAGTTCACTTACCCTCAGTCTGGTCTTTAGTTATAATTGAATCTGAATTCAAATGGCTGAGCTGGAATATTCTTCGTCGTAGTTTGAAAATGTTGGGGGATAAAAATACCATAAGTTGTTTGTCGATGGAGCGAAAGCTTTACAAATGCTGCATAGTAAGCTGTAATAATAAAGCAGAGTTCATATAAAAGCTCTTCGTAAAAAGAATATTGTTGTGTCTTTCAATAGAGAATATGAAAATACAACATTTTTGTAAAGTGTTCTTCTAAAATAGACATTAATTACGGTAAAAATTTAATGATTAATTAAATTAATTAAATTGTGCATGATATCAGTTTATCGTAAATTCAAAAAGCTTTTTTTTTCATATATATTTATTTGATTTCTATTTGTAGTGATTGCAGTGATTAATTTATTGTAATTTATGATATCGTCGTGTAGCTGTCTAAAGTATTGAAAAACTATGATTTTAAATATTGTGATCATTATGAAAAATGCATTAAAAATCGTCTTAGATATGCATACTAAACGTATATTGTATTGATTACTTTAAAACTGACGAATTAATACCCAACTCCGATACAGAACGCAGACTCTTTTTTAGTTATAGATTATTTGGAAAGGGGTGCATTGGCTAATGAGTGGTTTAATTGAATAGTGCGGTAGAAGATTTTATGAATGATGCTGTAGTATCGCTTAATTTTCAGTATGGTAGTAAAATTTTCAACTATATCAACAGTTTCAACTGCCACAAAAAATATTCTTTTGTGTCGTAATGTTGGATGCATGTATTATATAATAATATCCGTTTGTCGCTTACGATAAACCATTAATCATCTTGAGAAAAATAAGCTTGTTTGTAAACAACCTTGCGTTATAGAAAATAAATAATAATCTACGCATTTGACACATTAAATAGAGCGTTATAGCTACGTAGGTGAATGACAAACCGTACACAATTTGTGCTTATTTACATGCATACATTTATTGATCAATATTTCAAAGATGTCGGTCTTGTCAATCAGCGTTGTCACTCATCTTGAATTCTTTCATCACCAATTAGTATTAATTTATTACTAGTGGTGATCATAATTGGAGTGCACACTTGATAACTATTGAAGTCACACAATGCATAAACTCAGTTTTACTAACGCAATTATTCAAATTAATAACAGTACCAATTGTAGAATAAAATAGTATAAAACACGCTTGCCAACATCTTCGAAATATGCTCCCACGAGTATACATAATAAATTGCAAGGTTACATATTAAAAATTCAGGAAGGTCTATTTCCGGTCGACTAT
Source organism: Rhyacophila evoluta (assembly GCA_022683975.1). Classification (NCBI taxonomy): domain Eukaryota; kingdom Metazoa; phylum Arthropoda; class Insecta; order Trichoptera; family Rhyacophilidae; genus Rhyacophila; species Rhyacophila evoluta. The sequence continues at coordinate 31,367 of JAGVSQ010000449.1, read as the reverse complement.
AGCAGCGCTTCTCTACCTTTTTATACTTGCAGATCCCTTGACATAATATTAATGTCTCAGGAAACATCCACACAAAAATTCACATGGAATTATTAATTTCTTTCTTTTTCTTTGTCAATTTAAGTTCATACGGGAAACAGAATATTTTTTTCGCATGGGATATACTTTTGAACAAATTCACTATAAATCATACAATATTGTCTCGATGGCGGAGTACTTAAGTACGCACACTTGCACTAGAAGTCGTGAGTTCGAATTCCTTTAAATGCTTAAAATTAAATAAATACAGGACACGATGCTTGATAGATTGAAAGATTTGCTGATAAGCAATACTTGTGCAAAGTAATTTATTAATTGTAGAGTTCCGGGTATTGCCGAGTGAACGTGGTTAAAAAAGGTTCTGTAATTGGTAGAAGACTTCGTTATACTCCTAAGAACTTTCTGAAATTTGACGTATATGTGTGGCATGAAATTAAATACCCCAGTAATTTAGCTAATATCATCACTAATTCTTGCGGAGCCTTTAATGATTTCTTGTGAAACTTTACGGTTTACTGGAGTCTTGCTTGAGAAACCCCGGTCTAGAAGTATATTAACAGATTGGTAGATTGGCTATTAGCGTATTCCTTTGAGACCATACTTTGAATCGCAGGACGTATAACATATACAATGAGCTGTACGTACATGTTATATTATGTTTAGCTTCAAATAAATATATGTATCATATATAAATATAATAGAAAATGTAATATTTCAATGCACGGGAATGACGATTACAGCAGAAAAATAGTACTAATTATATTATTATTATAGGAAAATAACCGAAACGTATTTTCATTCGTTTATGATTTATTAAAAAGTAGTGTTTGTTAAATTATAAATATTTTTTTTTTATTTAATAAAAAATATGACCCAATGATATAAATTAAAAATGAATTGTGGAATTGATGCATTAATAAAATTTAGATAGAAGATACAGTAAAATATTGTGTAATATGTAGCAATAAAATAATTAGTTCATCAAGAATGTTAGGTTTCTGAGATTTTTGATTAATACTAATTGTACTCTTGTACAATTTTAATATCATTCCTTGTTTGCATATCATCCATAATAAAATGTTGTCATGTCGTTTGGTACGAAACAGCCATAATAATGGAACAACGGTTGACTCGACCTGTTCGTGATCTTCCGGCGTACGAGATGAGAACCGCCCCTTTTCATTCTTGTCACATTTCCTGTTGTCAAACAAACCGCATGTCTCCCTGAAGACATTGTCATTTCGATATCTCTATAGAAACCACAATATGTCGGTCAACAGTGGAGTACACAGATAAAATAACAAAAGAATTATATATTTTTTTAATTAACTCAATGTTTTTAATACTTCTGACTACAGTGTGGTAGAGACTGATTCCATACAAAAGGTTAAGGTTAAAAATGTAAAAAACGATGTGTTTTGACGTTATTTTTGGTTTTTCTAGTGCTACAATCATACGTCCTGGTCTCATTTAGCATTAACATCTATCTATTCAGGTTTATTCAAAGCTACTTCTTCCTAAATATTAAAAAAATGAACTGCCCACTATTCATTTAACTAGTTCACAATGGTATCGTTAACATATATAAAGGAGAAAATTATGATAAAGGATAAATATGATCTATTAAAAGTAAAATATTTATGCGAGGCAATAAAGTTACGTATATGCACCTAAACCTAATTGCTTATTTTTCAATTTTAGCGAATTTAAGAACCTATGGTAAATTGTAAGGTTTGGTGGTAATGACTGATACATTATGATGAAAAATATCAGTCTTTCGCCATGGCTTCGGAGTTAATATCATATAATATCACCGCCTTCGGAATCGATTGCATACGTATTTTAAATATATATATATATATAAGACCTCACTGCTTTTGAATACTAAGCACGCCAATGCCGCATAACTTGCTAATATATGTGTCAGGAAAACTAATGCCCTCGACGTTTCGACAAGCTCGTAACGGATGTCGCTTCCACATTGCTGCTTTTCCATATTTTTCCGCTACCTGAGTACATACAGGCAAATTCTCTATGGAAATTGGACCGAAGTTCCATATGCCGTAGTTCTCATCCCGTATACCTAATTTGTAATATTTATATCATTTTTTATTAAACTTGTATGCGATGTGGATCTTATAGTTTCTTAATTTTGAAGTTAATTATGCTTAGATCTTAGTACTTCAGCCATTTTTAGATATATTTCAAACAAAATGTACATGTTTAATTAGTAACAACACAATGATGTTTTATTTAGTGTCAATTGAATAATTACACTTAATTGTGGCGCTCTGAAAAAGCCATTTATAACTATTTGTATTTTCTGTTATTGCACTATCGTAATGTTTATTATTCTGGACATGCCATCTTATCATTATTTATGTCAACCTATACAGCTACCAACGAATCTTTTGGACGTGTCCAAATAATCACTTAGAGTGAAAACGATTGAACCTGGCACCCTATAAAATCTGCCAGTAATATATGTTTCTAGTATGAGTTTATATTTCCGCTATTTAATGATATTATGTGTGGTGTTGTGAAGTATATTGTGATGAACATCTTGTATTCATAGCACGTAAATGTGCCTGGGTTAATTTGATAGGATATTTTAATTGCATATAAACTAATGTTTTCCTCGAATCTGACATGTGTTTAAAATACAATCGAAACCGAAGAAGAATAAAGTGTATCAATGTTTTAATCTCAACAAAATGGGGTAAAATATTTCAAAAAGCACTACATGCATGCTGCAGAGTCGGCTTTAGAGAAATACGTAAATTTTGCCACAACTTGCGTGAAAAAGTATATGCTTTGCACCAAACGAAGAGGTCAAGTAAATTCATGAGTATCCCCACTGGAGTTGTACATTTATCAAAGTTCATCAAGGTGACACAATAGCTTAATAACATATGAATAAAATAACAACCACCAACATACGAATACAATGAACATGTTGAAAATTTATTCTTTATTCTTGTTACAACAGTTTAGCATGATAGTTTTGTCGTTGGTGCTTGAATTATATTTTATAATGAGCTTTTGTAAGTGATTTTTAGACTATATTGACATAATGTTCATTTATGCATTCTTTGCGTGTATGTCAAGATGTCCTGAAGATGTGAAGCGATTATCGTAGTTATATAAAAAAAAAACGATGTTCAAACATTAATTTTAAAAGTTTTAATTATTGTAGCACAGCCCTCTATAGTTTATGTCTTTCGAAAATTTTTATTAGTAAATTAATCTGTATTTTATAGTAGATGAAGAAAATATTTGGAGGACAATAGATAAAAAAAAATCGATGCTTATTATTGGTAAACGTTGTATTTAAATATGTAAAGAAATTTACACCACAAATTTTAAATGTCTGCTGTAGATCGGGTGGTCTCTGATTATATTGAGTATTTATTACCTCTTTAAATTCAATAACGTTAAGGGTATAATATTAAATTTTACGAAAAAGCCTGGGTATAAAAGTTGGGGTAGAAAGGATAACGAGCCCCTACTTTGATAATGTCCTATGTTGACTTTTATTTAGGCAATGCCCATCAATGTCCACTTGAGTCGTCATTGAGTCCTCGGCGGGTATTTTGTACGATTTGCTTAGCCCGTATACTTTCAACATTTAACGAAAGCACCGCACATTTTTCGACGGACTAACTTTTAATACGAACTTTCAATCTCTTGTTAGCTTTGCCGGGCAAATTTGACGGACAAACTCGGTCTTCATAATATTATATATCCACCATTTATTCTACACCAGTGGAGTGCTCACTTAACAGGTACAGTTAGCTTAACCCGTGTGATTAAAATGACTGAGTAAGCATTTATAATATTTAATATCACGATATCGTGTTTGATTAATACTTTGCTGTGCTACGGTCCACGTTGAAAAGTAAAAAAAAGTATACGAATATCCGAAATACGATGATGTGCATAATAGTGGCATTTAAAATTTTAGTTAGTAATTATACATTTAGAATCATATTATAGAAGTTTGAGTATTATAATTATTAATTAAATGTCCAAAATCTAAATGAATGCAAGTAAATAAAAGTTATGCAAATTATTAAGCAACGTTCAGATTAACAGGATCCACGTTTGGAGTGGATGAAAAAAGTTGTCGATGATGAAAAAATCCGACAAAATAGTTGATCACAAATGAAAACTGAATATCTATGCTAATCATAATACGCTGTAGTGGAGTTATAATTTTTAGACGCTGATTTAAAAGTTAATATAACTATCATAATAACTTACTTTCATGTAGTTATTCGCTGTAATAGGTGAAATACCATTTAATAAAGAATAAGAAATGATGAGATTTAAAATACGTGATTGACTCATCAATGGATCAGTTAGATTTTGCATACCGATGTGATACATTAGTATATCGTTCAGACATTCAAATTCTTATAAAATAATCATTAATGTGTGCCTACTAAAAATTCTCTGTAATATCGGAAGAATTGTAAATGGACTTAGTTATCCGTTTTTTATGAACTTTTATTCCGTCGCATTATAAAGAGCTTTTCTACTAGTGAATCTGTAATCGAGCGCGCTACTGATGTCACAGCCCGTGTAATCTTTTGCGAATGTTCGTAAAACGAGTGGCGAAGCATTTTAAACGAAGCCCCGTAATAATAATAATTGCGAAGGCTTTGCCGTTCTTTCCCTTTATTTCGCTAATGATCCAAGCAAATTGAATTACAAGCCATCACGTCTCGGTTTATCAGCAACGTGAAAGTGTCAATGCGCCTGCTCCGACTTTACTCTCTTGGAGAATTTTCCGTCATGTTATTCACTGTCGTTAATTTTAATAGTTTCGTCGGATGTTATTAAGTTATGGTTAGACCAAATTAATAAAGTGGTTTAAAAATTCGCTGAAATTATAATATCATGTTAGTTTTATTAAAATAATGTGGGATTCGTATTTAAAATAAGATGTATCAAAAGAATAATTATCGTCGTATTTTGCCACTAATGAGAGTTATTGTTATTCAAATTCCTCTTTTTTTATGTTATAACTAACTTTAATTTTTTGATGAATATTGTATTTTTTGACTAAGACCTTATTGCTTGTTGTGTATATATATTTTATATAGTCAATGCTACTTATCTCTTGATGGTATGTCAAAAGTGCACATTATCATGTATACATCTTCGTTGACCGTAGTAGCTTCCTTTAATCTTATTTGTAGAATGAAATGAATATTCTTTTAAACAGAATTTCCGAATTAAAAAAAATATAATAGATAAACAAATAATTGAACGCTGAAATGGGAAAAGTTTCATCATAAAGTTTAATTGGAAAATTATTATCTGTTCAAAATCAAAAGTCAAATAATATCAAAGCATCTTGTTGTCAGTTGAACGCTAATCGTTCATGGTTTCGTACGATTGCACTTCACAGCTGATGCACCGAATGTAAGTGCATTAGCGGGAGTACATTATTGGGACAGGATACCGAGGGAAGCCGACTTCTCTATGCATAATAGCACCATATACAGATATGTATAAGTGATGCATACTATTGTTAAACACGGGAGCAAAGTTGCTATCCAACTCTGATTTCATAAGTTATAATGAACTGATGAAACTGTATTATGTATTAGATTAGAATAAAAGCTATACTTGGAACGTATCTTGATGATTAATGAATATTTGTTTAAGTAATGTGTAATATTTTGATGTCACTGTTAATCAATATTCATTCTATATGATCACAGTTTGTTTTATGATATTTTTATTGTCGATTATATTGTTTTTTGTTTTTTTTATCAATACAACTGCACCCACAAAAAATTGCACATAATCAAACAACATGTACGAATGCAAAACGATGGAAGGTTGTCTCCTAGCAGTTAATTGGCTCAAAATCATGACGAAGGTGATGGCAGTTATTTTGATGTCAGTTGAACTCTTTGATACTCTTCGAAACAACAATGTTCAGTGATGAATTATTGTAGCAATTCAATTTATTGAATAATTCAAATCAAATCACTAAGAATTTTTTATTGATTTGTTTGGTCAAACCAAGTTTTATTTAAATTGATAATGTAGTTTAATGCAAATACTTTTGTAATTTATTTGATACACATACGTTAGAATCGTTTAAACATTTAAATATAAAAAATAGATCTTATAGATTTTGATATTCCAGATTATAAAGAGTTTCAACATTTATAAATGCAATGACAGTAATGGTGTTTCAACTAAAATGGCTATAGATAAAATCGATTGATATGTAAAAGTACAACCTAATATACATAAGGAACCGTTGCAACTTTATTTGGTTCTTTTTTACTGCCGTATGCTAATTATAATATATTAATAAAATGCATTGTGTCTTCCATCGTTACTTCATACAGGGAGTATTGAATGACTAATATTTTTTCCGCGCTAGCGTATAGTTTGGCGTGTGCGCCTAGCAGTCCGAGGAGTGCAAGTCCGATTTCCACATCTGCCGGATTTTTAAAAATCTGAAAACATAGGGAAAAAATAATCATGTTTTCACATTGCAGAAATTCATGTACTCAAATTTTGGACATATTTATTCCCACTGGGTAGATCCATATGTTCCACTTTGCGAGCGAACATGGCTTAAAAAAAGTTTTTCAATTGAAATTCCGATTAATTCACCTTCATCCAAATCATAAAAATACAAATATGCAGCCACAGCAATATACTTGAAGTCACACTGATTGACCCCTACTGAAAAGAATTGTATTAAGGCTCTTAATATTACAAATATTTACAAGTACGCTTGTAGATGTTATGATGTGTAGGGACGTAGTAATGTCGTCTATTGAAGACTTCTGGTGTTTCACTATTGTACAATTAAAATCAATCAATGTTTATTGTTGTTCAATTGTGTATCCAATGCAGTTGTTGAGTTCATAAATTGGGTACGATAACATGTCAGTCTTAATTAATTTTTATTCTGTCATATTTTTAATATATCGATGATATATAAATACGCATATTCCCGCATGCGCGATGTTGTTATATTCTATATCACCAATTAGATAATTACTATTTAAATACTATTAACTTTATATTTGTGTACATTTTATAGATATGTTACCTCTCTTTACTATCACTGTAAGTCACACTCATTTACCTAAAAAAAAACAGTTCAAATACGTTATTCCTATAAATATATTTATCTGCTTCAGTCATTGGTGAAAGATCGAAATATTAAGATAATACAGCTCTCTGTGTATGGTTTCAAAAATGGTACATCTACTCGTCAAGTGTTGTAGATAATCGACAGCTGAATTTAGTGTAGTCAATGAAACCGGCTTTTATATGTCAATACAAAATTCGTAGAAGTATTTATATTTTTTCAAAACAGTAATGCAAATGTTGCGTTTTTTCATCCAACGTTAAGAAAGAAAGTTTTTGTCGTTATATTATATACTGAATGAATTATGTTGATATTTGAATGCATGTATAAAATTTTACTGTTATAATTTTTTTATTATTCGAATTGATAGAAATATTCTATTTTGAATAGAAAAAATATTTCTGATTTAAGCTGTACGCATATTTTACGAATACATATATTATTTAAATTGATTGTTGGGTCCACAGGCACGCGAAAATAAACATAATTTGCTACTATCAGATTCAAAAGTTGCATCATAAAAAGCCCCACAGGATTTGCTGAACATCGATAAATTCGTTACGAAAAAAGAAATTGTTATTACTGAAAAAACGCGGAAAGTAAATTCAAACTTTCGTCGAGTTTCGTCAAATTATGTTGAAGTACCGTCATTGAATTAATATTTGTAATCGAGTTGGAAAAAATTAACAGTGTTTTTGAATACACCAACTTGTACTTTAAAAAGATGATACTTAGAGGCGAATCAGATGCCATTCCTTAGGCAGCTTTTCAATTTAAACTTTTAATTGCCCTTTATAAAGTTTTCTTCTGAATTTCACTCCCTCCTAGCGATCAATGTGCCAACTAAATTATTCTTATTTAAAACTTTTCTTTTATAAAAGGGAATCAATATTTTAATAATAAATTAAAGTCCGCATAATCGTAAGCAGACCTTCAATGGATAAAAAAGTTTTTTTAGCCATTAATAAATATCCCATGTGATGAAACGTGCACTGTTATATAAGAAGGATATATTATATTTTGTATAATGTAATAACAAATTATTATTTAAGTTGTTTGAGATGAAAAAGATGATATTTTGTATGATAACTATCGCTAGTATAAAAAAGCAAATGAATAATTATTACTGGCCGTAATTTTCTATAACCCATTTATGATTGAAAACTGGATTCAAATAGGCGATTCACGAATCAGAAGTATTCCAACCGCTAATTCAATGTTATTTTCAAATAATTATAACGATTTTTTTTATATCCTAAATCGTACAAAAGGATGCGAAAAGTGACAATTTCAATAGTCGTAATAAAGGGCATAACCAACACATCCGGGGGGACAGTGTAGATGCAAGGGGATTATGGCGCGTTTTGGCGGAAATTCAACCCACTTCCTGTTTTACATTCTTTTATTTCATCGTTGTACAAGTACAAACAGACACAGAAAGAATATTAAGCTCGGAAAATCTTTACGCTGATTCCTTTCGGCAGAATGCCTCCGAGGCATAGATTTATTTTTAAATTTCATAAATACAGGCTTACATTCAACATATTTTTTTGTCATATCAACATGTTTCAATTGCAATTATTTGAATCGTGCTTAATTGCTGTTTGATACATTGTTATGGATTTGAAGTAAAAACTAATGAACATCTAGCCACCTACTGTGATAAAACAAAAAATAATAGTTCTCATGAGTTTAGATTGATGATACTATTATAATTTTATACTTATATGCATACGCAATTAAATATGTTGTAAAAACACATGATTCTTTTGGATACCTAGTCATTTTTCAGTGGAAAGAAATGAACAAAGTGAATAATATTTCTTTTCTGTTTATACATATTTACGGAGATGGTAAAAATATTTCACTATTATAATATTAATGTATCGTATTATTTTCCTTTCCAGCCACGGTCTGCTCACTACGGCAGTTTCAATGTGCAAGCGGGAAGTGTATTCCACTTTCGTGGGTGTGCGAGGGGGATGACGACTGCGGCGATAAATCAGACGAAAGTCCGGAAGAATGTAAAGGTAAGTCCTAAAAAATATATATATTTAAAATCTGAATAATCTCAGAAATCGCGTTACTCACTGCAGACGAGTTCAACGTCGAACTGAATATTTATTTTATTTTTCTGTTATATTGGTAAAATACAAGAGAAATCTCTATTTATTTGTAAGGGTTAAGTTTTTGAAAATAGAATATGTCGTCCAATACGCCAGTTGTCGTCTGTTCCAGTATCACAATATTTGAATTGTCTTTGTCGATCTTAAAATTGTCAAAAAAAAAATGATTTCTGTTACTCAAATTATTATATTGTTAGTTATTTAAGTGATGTAACTGGAAAACATGGATTTATTTATCAATGATTCAGATGACGCATTAATCATCTGAAAATATATGCGAATATCGACAATCTGTATTGAGAGTATCTTTTATATTAAATGTCATGAATACAACCTTTTAATTACGACGTACGTGGGCTCTTATGAATCAAACAAAAATAAAAAAAATCGAGCCTTATGACTCGATTCAAAGTATAGAGTAATTTGATATTTTTTTATTAGATGCTGGAGCTCGAATATCTAGTTTTTTCTTCTAGTCTTTTTGGAACTATTTCATGTATTACGCATTAGAAAAATATTAAAATACTCGTTCTATGGGTGTAGAAAAAAATTATTACGTTGTACGGTATAATTATTGTGTTTGGAAACCGTATCATGTCTGTTTGCGTGGTATATTTATGACCCTGATTGTTTTAATATTTGACTTTTCGTCCTCGAAAATATGATGATTTCTCATTATAAAATTTTCGTCGGTCGTATTCCCGCAGAAGATTACTGCTACTAATGCTTGACTTATCAATACATTACTGTAGTATGTTGCATTATGTATTCATGAAATACGATTCGCCGCATTACGTTGTATAAAATTAGACGCTTTGAACCGCGGGCGGTCGTTTGGTCGGCATTTCTAAAATGTCACCACCAGAATATTATTCAGTTAAGAAAATTTTCATCAATTTTGTTTTGAAATGTCGATGTAAAATAAATTTCTGACATGTTAATTTATTTTGAAGGCTACATTAACGATAAATTAGTTTTGTGCAGTACACCTTTCTTTCTATTATCGCATAAACAATATTTGATTGACATAACCTCATGAAGATGCCAAAAAGCTAAACCCGATGATTTATATCAGCATTTTTCGATTACATTTGAACATTTTGTGATGTTCCCAACTCGCAAATAATAATAAAAAATTAGTCTTTATTATTGTTTTAGAAAGGGATGCAATCAATCAAATGCAAAAGCTCAATTTATGGTGTCTTGTTCAATTACCTTACTATATCAATCCTTTTTATGAAGAAAAAGAGTACAGATATATAAATACGAGTCTGTTTGAATAATTTTGTCAGGGGAGGTTAAAATAACTTTATCCATATAGAGTGAATTCACGTAAACCAAGGATTCGAATTTAGGAAAATGTTTTATTGACAACATAAAAATATAATAGTTACTGAAAGTAAAAACATTATTATTAGGTAATGATTGTTTCATACAAGGTCCCTTAAACCATAGAAATGACGTGAACTCGCCGGTTTCGTGAATCATTGAATCATTTGATTGTTAATGAATTATCGTTTCCTCGAATTATATGATCATGTTTCTAGTTAAGAGAAAAATGACTCGATATTATGTGGTCCATAAATTTCATAAATCACAATAAAACTGCTGTGATTTACTATAACATCGATATCAATAAACATTATATTGATATTTGGGTCATCAATAACTGTGATGACTGTTAGTAAAACAGTTCGAACGAATTGAAAATATTTTTGAGCTTATTTCATATAATATAACTAACTGTATTACTAACTTAATTAAAAGGGATAGCGATATTTTTTTTACAGCGGTCAACGTTATATTGTAAGTTGAGATGTGATCTTTTTCTTCTCTGGCTATTCTTTTGATAAAGTTTTTAATTTGTCGTTCCTTTGTTATTAATTAATCTTCCAAATCTTTCGTTTCTCCAGCCACTAAAAAGTGATGGTGGCCTTTGGCATGCTGACGTCTGTCTGCTTCTCCACTTATCGCATTCGTACAAGTACGCTATGGCTTTATGGTCGTATCATATTATTTAAAAAGCAAAGCGAATATAATATGTACTGGCATAATATTACTTCTCTAGACTCCAGACAAATGATATCAGACCATTTTTTATACTCATAAATAATTTAACGAGTAACTGTACTTTGTATATTTTTTGTAGTCATTTATTGAACCGGTTGTTTTTATTATACATTGCTATTCATACGTCGAAACAAATGATATCTAATATCAAAAAAATAATTTACAACTATGCAGCATTCTGTTAATATTTCTTCATTATGCAAAATTCGGTCATGTGATGTTTCCAAAATTAAAGAATTAAATAAATTATAATTAAAAATAGTAATATGATTTATTTGTGACAAATAAAATAACTATGCTCCTTCCGACGAATATTATTTGGTTTTTTGTTTGAAAACTGTTCAATAGTATGTTATTGACAATAGAGCCCAATGGTAGTGAATATTTACCAAATTATTATCGTTAGTCTCTGTATGTAAACCTTTATCAACGTGCGTGTATTTATTTGTGCGTAGTCAACGTTCATTGTGTATAATACGATCACATATTTATTCGTAGAGAATATTGATTCTAATTGAACTAGGCGAAAACTTCTGGTATTATCTGGTATTAATCAAAACATATTCTCGGATGCATTGAAAACGTTAAATATCTATCGCTCGTGCTCATTCATACTACGCTTTATAGTAAACTCAGTAACTGGAAAAACATGTATACTTATTAGGACTTAGTTAGATATTTATTGCTAATGGATCGTTCAAATTAATATCTACAAAACATGGCTCAAAAATATGTGATTATTTAGAATGTATGCCAGTATAGGTCAACTCAAATTGGAAATTCGTCTTTGATGTCGTACCTAGGACAATTGAAGAACACGTGAACCCTTAACATTTGGTACAGACTACTTGTGTATAAAATCCGAATCGAAAGCTTTAGTATTATTTTCGTTTGAATATTTAAGAGTGAGTACCAACTTGAGTTTGTTTCAAAAATTTTCATGCGTTATATTATTATTGATTTTTTATAAGTAATGTAAAAATTTACATTTAGCTTAAGTATTTACTATTTTACCGTAATTCGTGTTTTGTGATTACATTTTATAATATAATCAATATTTCAGAGTCTTCCGATGTACATTTATCAAATTTCGATCACATAGTTTCTGGGGCCTCGTCGTTGGCTACATATTTATTGCGTCGTATATAATTTTTCTATTTTATTAATTCATTATTTTTGCATTAATGCATTAAATATTTACTATCCATGACTGAATTTTAATGTATTCAAAAGATTATATCCGCGATATCACATGCAAAAAAACTAACAAGCGACTAATTTTATAGTCGTAAAATAACCACCAAATATTAATTTGTTACCACATACATAATTAGTATTGTTTTTATTCTAGTATGAAACTATATAGTTATTCTCGTCGAGCGATGTTCAAAGAGAACGAAAGTGCGTGTCCGGTATTTTATTCGGACACTTTTAGACTATTATTATGGAAGCTGTTTATTATTTTTCGTCTTAACCTTTTTCTTATAGTATCATTTATATGCCAATAATTTTCGATATTTGGAATATGTTGTTTGTCAAGTAGAATAGATAAAGATTAATTAATAAGCTTAACTACTTTTGAAATAGTTTGAAGTAGATACAGTTAAATCTCGTACCATGTCGAATACGTAAAATCAAAGTTATCACTCTGGAATCGAATTAAAGACTGGTTGTTTCGAAAATGGGTTGCATGTAATTCTAGTATTTTTTCGTCATACTTGTGCCAATTAACGAAAAAAAATGATGACACATGATTCATAAAGTATGACACTTTTTGTCGAAACTCTGGCGCACTAAGTCTAATTTTGTGGATTTTTATATAAAAAAATATTCAGTATATTGTGTAGCTATTCTTACATTTAATGGTTGAAGAAAAAAATCATATTTTAATATGAAAAGGCTTAATCAATATATGAAATGGGGTATGTGAATTTGTAATGTTCTGTTTTTTATTTGTTTTGGATAACCTCTAACTAGGGAGATATTCTAAGTAAACCTCATAAATCATATGTTTACGGTTCCGGATACTATAGCTATTATATTGTTAGCCTTAATAATAATTTATAATAATCATTCTGACGCATGTAGCAGAATACATTTTCTAATATTATATTAGTATCCCTCAATTCACCTTTTCGACAAACTGGTTACATTAAGTAAAGATAATTTATGGTATAGTATGTTCACTTTTTTAGCATTTAAGGTTATGTACAGTAATCACTAAAACTCGATATTTGTTCAACTTTTGAAATTAATTATTTTTATTAAAAATAAAATACATAAAATCTCGTAGGTATTATTTTTACTCAATTAACATTAAAATTAATTAGTAACACTTTTAATTACTGAAGTAACAGTTTGTTTTTAAAATTGCTCGAGTTAAATATCAATACCTAAATATAAATTGGTTGTACGTTTTAAATTAACTAAAAACTTTTATCTTATTTTGGGTAAAATGTGTAGGTATTTTTTTGCGAACGGTCCTTTCATTTCCAGACTTGATTCAGCTAATGGAAAAGTAATTTTAGAATTTTGTGCAGAGAATGGTTTTCAAACTTTCGCTGTGGAAATTACGTATACTAATTATTATTATTATTACTGTGTTGTTGATTCGGTAAACCATGTTAAATAAGTATTTTTACGTGACGAGGAAATATTTTCGGAAACAAGATAAGCTTTAAATAGTTTTAAACATAATGAAATGTGTTTTCGCTCTTTTGTTTTCATTATCAACAAACAGCCTTCAATGTCAATTATCCTCCTATATGATAACAAACGTGTAATTAGTGAAAAAGGTTTGAGTGGATTGATAATTTTCATATACGCACTCGTTGAGTGAAATGTTTGAAAACGAAGAATGATTTAGCATATTTTATACCAATTGTATACACAGGATATTTGGTACGCCGACATGTGGCTACAGATAAATTTTAGAAATGAAAGAAACCATTAACGAAAAAGTAAAAAACATGTCGCATGAAACGTCAAGTGCAGATAGATATATTTATTGACATCCGTTCATAGTTTTGTTCCTTTTTCCTGACTACTAATATGCAGACAATGATCCATTTTTCAAGAACATATTGTGACATTGCTTGCTTATAATTAATAATAAATCACTATGCATTTATTTAAAGATTCTAAGCGGGATACGAGCACAGTTACAGTGCGAACATGTATCTTAATCGATTGTTTTTAAAAAAAATCATTTATTGAATTTGTCTAAATAATCATTTAACACTAGTTTTTATGCACCAGTTATTATAATAGTGCTTTATAAGCGCATATAACCACGTTTGGTTACAAGAACTAATTGAATATTAAATAAGTGATTTTTATTTTATTTTAAAATTACTATTAATACTTATAAGATGTGGGTGCTTCATGCCAATTTACATGAGTGATCAAATTAATAAAGAGGATATTACACACTTCCGTCTAATTGGGGGTTTTTTTTATTAATTTTTGACGGAATATTTTTACTTTGGCACCCCACGCAATAACATTTAAGATCGATTTGAGCGTTGACGAGAGGCTGTTTAATTATACGGATATCCCTATTGAAACAGGTGAGCGGCTTATAATCTTAATGGACGTTGCTTACACAGGGAGGCGCTTTATTGTATGTAGGGAGAGAAGCACTTGGCACACATCCCCTTTATAATTGACAACGAGCAAGCGATATCGTTCCCCGGGGCTCACTTAACGAATAACGTCTTGCAGTATATTACACGAACCAAGGGCGAAACTCTGCCAATCTCAGTTGCGAAGGCGTTTCTGAATCTTAAGATTGTATAAATATACGCAGAAGTGTATTATTTAAATAAACCGATTTCAAATTTCATTCATAGTAGCACTTATAATAATATTAAGTAATTGTTTTCAAGTATAAATTTAAGCATTTCCGCTATTCGAATTTCGATTTTTCACGTTTGAAAATAGAAATACTAACAAAAATTCTACATACAATTTTTGTTTGCAATTTTAATTATACCTACCTATCTTAAGATAAGATATAGGGCCAGACTTAAAATTGCAAAAATGTTGAAATTCGAATTCCGTTTTTTTTTCTCGAAAATTGCCCTCTGTAATGCAGTTTTAAACCCGTACTTTTTCATCAACCGCCTTCATATATTTTTTTTACACAATCTGTTCGATAGGAAATCTATACGCATAGCCTTATAGTGGAGTTTATAAAAATTAAAACCTACTTATTCGCTTAATTTATCAATTACTATTGTGATGGCATAAATTGACATGCAATAACATCAAAGCGAACTATTTGCATGCCATCCCAATTTAAAAGAGAGAGATTGTTCAGAACTTGTTTGGTTGAATGGTGGTAATTCACGAATTTGAATTGACTGTAGCGCCAAGAAAACGACGAAGACGAATAGTTTTACTGAATTTAACCTTCTAAAGCTTTTGAAAACTTTACCGATTGCTATCTGCTTAGATACTGATATCAACTGTAGTAACTCGACAGAATTATTAATTCCTAACTCTTAACGTATTTTGAAATAAAACTCATAACTTATTTAGCTAACAAAAATGGAATTTCGATTGATTTTGAACATGATTTCATTTGATTTGAATTGTGATGGTTAAAAATATAATAATATGCTACTGTAATTAGTGACGATATCGTTACATCAAAATTATAAAATCCAACGATTAGATGAGTATCATTGAATGTTGTGTATATGTTTATAAGACTATTTTAATCAAATAACGTCAACGGTTTCATATATTTGGATAGAGTTTTAGGATCACTGACTGAAAAATATCCACACAATATTTCAGGGATATAATTTTCATTCTAGGTGTCAGACGGCTCTATTGGTGTGGTTAAACATTTTGTGGATTTTAAGATAATTAAAAAAATGATTGATCGGCATAATAATTTTATGTACATTTAAATTTTCAACATCTGTCGCGATTCCCGGTGGGTATTCAGCCTATACAAAAAGAGATGGCCAATATGGTAAGTCACAACTTACGGTATATAGTTGAGTTATTATTCTTCCAAAGTTAGTACAGCGGTATCTTGTTCTTATGTGGGACGATTATTAGTTACTCGAAATGGTAATTTAAGGACGAAACGACCTTTCCGTGGTCCCCAAGCATCATTCAATATAAATTGGACCATAAAACTCGATAGCGAAGGTACGGGCAGGGTCATTTAAGATTTCCATAATTTACATTCAATAATTTCATCATGAATAATAAATATTATTATCAAGAAGTGTACGCGTTTGAAGTAGAACTCGATATTCCTAACGATCGTAAATATTGATTTCAAGAACAGTTCAAAGATAATTTTGTGAATTTGAATGTAGTACTCGTCAGCTTGGTGTGTGCTTTACGAAACTGGGCTTATATTATAAATAGCAGCACTCGGAGAATTTATTATATAGTTCATACTAAATTTGATGAATAAAGTATTATTTTTTATAGGTGGCCATATAATAGATGTATACTGTTGTATTCTTCTCCTATATCCGCTCTCTATATGGGGAATGGGCCATATGGATCCTACAGAATTTTCTGCCACCCGCCAGTCGCCTTGCATCTTCCCAGGTCATGCCAGAATCCCATAATTCCGCTGAGTATAACATGTGGATAGTTCCCAACGGTCTTCCAAAATGCGAAAATCTCACCGGTCGGAAGAAGAGGCATGCAGAATTAAGGATACCATTTAATTCGCAGCATAATATTTATGTCACTCAAGGGTGTTTTGAAGGTTACGAAATTAGATTAAGGAGGACAGTTGACTGTAGGTATTAATATTTCATGATGTCTTTTTTTACCATTATTAAATGAAACTCTTTTGTTTTGCCACGTTATGAAAGATTCGCGTTGATCCTGCGGTTATTGCCATTCTGTCTGCGCTTATTATTCCGGGAATGTATCTAATTTTGAACTCACACCCGCCGCATATGTTGACGGAGAAAGAAAAAAAAACAGAAGAAAAGACATAAAGGGCAGGCAATGGTATTATTTGTTTTCATTTTTTCTTTGACGCCGCCTTCTTATGGCCAATATCACGGCGCTACATAAAACTAAGTGGACATTTTCGCTTTTTGCGTGTTTTTAAAGGATTGCTGAATATCTCTTATAATACACCTTACTTAAATGTAATACTAATTCTATACGAATAGTTTGTTGCTCACTGAATTTAGGACACGTTATTTTATTATAGTCTTATTTTTATTAAGAAACTTCCTTCGTCTAGAATTTTTCAAATATCAAAACATATTATTGTATTGATCCAAAACTGGAAAGTTTTAAAATCTAGCTTATTGTTCGTTTTTTATTAACTAGCTTGATTTAAACGTTTACAGAAAGTGGTGAAAAATGATGTATTAGTTAAATTTAGCGGTGGAGCCTTTGGCAACGTTACGTGTTTGATAATA
The DNA here is from genome assembly GCA_022683975.1 of Rhyacophila evoluta. Taxonomy (NCBI): domain Eukaryota; kingdom Metazoa; phylum Arthropoda; class Insecta; order Trichoptera; family Rhyacophilidae; genus Rhyacophila; species Rhyacophila evoluta. The sequence continues at coordinate 13,584 of JAGVSQ010000449.1, read as the reverse complement.
ATCCACTTCGATTTCAAAATTTATATTCTTTCGCGGTAAGTGTTGGAAACGGTAATAATGGTGTTATTAGTATTCAGATCAAATCTGTAAATACTTCTAATAACTATTGTATTTATTTAGTGATGAAAGTAAATTTAGAATTTCTTTGAAAAATTTCGCTAGAGCGAATGGCTTCAACTCTCGATAACATTATCATGATTGTTTTAAAAATTAAAATTGTTTCACTCTACAAATTCAATAATTTCCTTTTTCTAAGCTAGAGTTTTTTTTCCAGTCAATTGAAAGATTTTGAACAAATAATTAACTTTCGCAACCTAAAAAATGGATCTATTGTCATTATGAGCGTTTATATATATTTAAAGAAATCTCAGTATTACTATCTGAATAGATTGATTATTGAAAAATGAATTCATGCAATAAATTATTGTAATAGGTAAAATAGTATTACTTTAAATCCGACAAATGTGATAATAAAACCACACATATCGTATAATTGTTTTGGAATAGGTTATAAGCTATGGGTAATAAGTAAGTTACCAAACCAATTATTATTACAGTACGTTAACCAGTTCAAATACATATACGGATAAGATTTCGGATCTGGAAATTATTTTATTGCAGTAGGTTAGGTGATCTAATGCTCTAGACTTCTGCTAAGATATATGCTACATTAGCATCAAATTATTACCAGTTCGCGACTTTGTTTTGTTTGTTTTTTTATAAATATTTTTACGATTCTACTGGGGCAAGCTATTATAAAATAAGGTGTAAAAATATATAAATATAGTGTATTTAAAGCGTGGATGATTATAAGCCCCCGGCCCTTTGTACTTAGAAGTGTCTGCAGATATTTAACAGTTCCACGTGGATCGGGTATTTGCCCAAATCTTTTATTTCTTCCCTCGTTTCATAAAAATACGTTATGAGCATTTGTGAATATCCTTGGATTATAATTCACGACATACATAATAAAGATGTCGTATGCTAAGCACTTCTTTAGAGAGGTGACGAATACCGCTCGCGTTATCTGTCAATATTGTGGCGAGAGAAATTGTACAACTCATTCAGGGCGTTATTTTGCGGGTGGCATAATGATTGATCCTGCATATTATATGGTCAGGCCGTTCATCACACGCGAGCTGAAAGCATAGCGTGTAAACTTTGCCAATTGATCCCGGAGCCGAGGGGGTGTGTGTCTCACCCCGCGTGGGTTATCACACGGGGTAACCAGCGTATTATGCATTCACTACACACCGTCCCTAGAGGCCTGGCGTTGGCCGGAGGCGTCTAGCAAACCGCGGGAGGCAAATTTGTACCATGGAAAATGATACACATTTCGTATATCCTTAACGCTCAAACTATCTTTCACAATCGCATAATTACACAAAAATCGTTTATTGATTTTTTAAAGGCATACCCGTTAAGCCTCCACAACTTTTCTGATGTATACCACGACGTGACGAATATGAATATAAGTTTAGTCGTTACATAATAACTTTTTTAGAAGATATCAAATGTTTTATGAAAATTAGGGCGACGATAGAACACTCGAAGCTTTTTCCTCTATACATTTGAAACATAGCTAACGTTTAGAGTTAATAGTCAAAATAAATGTAGTAACATATATTAATGTGAATTATGTTTAAATTAGATAAAAAATATTGGAAATAAATATTCACTAATTACGTGAAAAAATATGATTTTCTAGTGATAGTGTGTTTTTTATGTATAGTGAAAACAAACATGCTAATATGTGTACGCGCATTTTTTGTTAATTTTTGAGATCTGTATTACCAATATCCTCGGTTAGCGTATTTGGTAGCGTGCGCCCCTAGCGATCCGGGGAATGCGGGTTCAAATCCTCATCTGTTGTTGGATTTTAAAAATCTAAAAATGCTGGACTTGGATGCCCATTGGGTTGAGTAATTGTCTGATAAACAATTCTCGTGAAAAATAATGTGTCAAGTCATCTTCACATTGTGGATATCCATTTCCTCCAATTTCGGAGTGTATTCTCCACTCTGTGTAGATCCATATGCTCCAATATGAGAGCGAATATGGTATATAAAAAAATTACCAATATAAAGTTTCAGGAGCGGGATTCATCAGGTTTGCAGATCATTGGCAATGCAAAAACGATACTCTCATTTTGTTTCACTACTTACTTGGAATCTGTACAGGTCAACGTACCAAATGAGTTCTGGAAAACATTGTATTGATTTATTATTATGCATTGATTTATTTAAGATAGCGATAGACGATCAGTATGTAAAGTGAACGTGTTCAATCTTTACAAGTATTTTTATCGATTCAATTGTCATGAATATTTTTTACAATGTCTGCTAGATTTACAAAAAAACCAATATGATAGGTAGACTTTTTATTCATACACAAAGTTTTGTGCGTCATGATGATCAATCTTTATACTTTGACAGTTAGGTATGTCTTCCAATCGATTTTTCGGGTGCTTAAATTTAACATGTAATTTTATTTTATTAAAAAAATGTGAATTTTAAAGTACTTTGCCGTAGACATATCGTTACCTTAGAAGATTGTTCAAAAGTGATGGTTACTTTATTTGTCGCTGTTGAGCTTATGTTTAACTGAAAACGATTGTATATAAGGCACCTTTCGCTTTTCCATAAATAACATTTTTTTTTTCAAATAAAACAACTTTAATAATTCCATGATATGATTACGAGTTGATAATCTGAAACAATTGTTAAAATACCAACAATTTAATATATTCTTTTGATATTAAAAATATATTAAGCATTTGAAACACGAAGATCTGTTCACTACAAAGATCTATATTTTCAATTTTTTCGAGGATTATTAAAGCATTGCATAAGTCAATTCAGTATACGCTTAATTCATCAAAATGTACATTAATGAGGTGTAAACATATTAACAATTACCGATTAATTTTGATGTATGGCTATTCTGTTTTATTATATCTGTTAATTTTTTGTATAGAACCACTTTAATAAAATTGTAAGACAGGGCAGTTTTCATAAAGATATATTTTTTTAGTTACAGAGTCGAGCTTTTAATCTTTTACTGGGGTTGGTCTCGTCAGTAAACACAAGGCATTCGGATACGAAATTTTAAGTCTTATCTTTAAAAATGTTAGTATAATAATTTCTAACTAAAGCATAATTTTAAACGTTCTCTTATCAATTCAGTTGAATAACGTTACGGTTAAAAGATATCATGAAAGTTCTTAAAAGTTAGTCGTCGCCTTGTTATCCAGTTATCATTTTTCATTCTTCAAATTTCGGAAACTTGAATAAATAAATAAAATTTAAATATATTTGTCTTTCCTTTATATATCATAATGTAATATCAAATATCTTTAAAAAGTACATACAATGCTGTGAGGCGTTTGGCAGCAACTCCACTTATTGTATTTTTTTGTATAATAATGCCATCAGTGAGATATCAAAAATTTACATTTTCGAGCGATTTCACTTCAAAGAAAAAATGGCTCACCCATTTGACTTTGCACGTATTTTCAGAAAATATACGACTAGGTATGTATCAATTTCTTAACAAAGAAAACCTGGAATTGTTATAATTCGAGAAAGCTGAAATACGGCATAAGAAGTGCGTAATAAAGTTTTCTTACAATGAAATTATAAAAAAAAATCATTTGCAATTATCGAATTTTAGATTATGCCTATGAATCCAGTAAAAAATATCAAACTGCGTAAATATTTAAGACTACTATTTTATTGTTAACTTTCACTATAAACAACATCACAGCCCGGGTCAGTTCTCTGAAAAAAATTTACAACTGTTTTTTCCACACTTGTCGGTGTCAATAACATTTAAGCTAGTATGTTTGAAGATCCAATTTAATCAGACCATTAATTTACTGGGTTTCGTATCTTATGGGTACTCCAGGATATCGTCGTATCCATATGACGTTATACTCTTCAAGCAAAATTTATTGCACGTTCTAAAATTCTCACGATGTTCTAAAGATGATATGAAATTCGTTATGTAATATTTTTTTACGTTGCAGAGTACGGTGAGAAAAATATAAATTCCATATGATAAATAAAGACTATTAATTAAAAACTACAAGTGTAATAATGATGTAAGTATGTATATATTTTTTGTGTTCCAGTTTGCCTTTGTTTCGAGGCTTTACCCGTTTCAAGTAGGTCGTATTTTTGGAAAAACTCAACCGGGTGTAGTATAATCGAGAAAGACAAAAGTCTGACAGATTCTGAAAGTAGCAAATAATGGCTGATTCCGTTATGACACTGAGTGGATAAGGGCGGAAACCTGAAAGTGGTAGGAAACTCGAAAGGAAGTTTACGTAGGTGACTGGAATACGGGAAAAAACTAAAAAAAATAAGTAGTTCCTTGCGTACATGTGGGAAAACTAACTACGTGTGTTCTAAAAGTACTATTTATTCTATAAAAAGTGGAGAATCTTTGTTCCTATTGCTTTTTTATTGACTTTAAATGTACTAGTATAAATACACGTCAACCCTTTTTAGGATAAGTGGTTGGACGAATAGCTGCCAAAGATCTGTTCGCATCAATTCTCTACAGAGAGTACACTGCAGATATACAAATTACAAAGTTTTCGTTACAAACAGTGATGTTTTTCAGACGAAACATTTTGTTTTGGCTAGTTAATTTATACCAAGACCTTCGATTAATATGAATTAATTGTTATTTTGGACGGTCGAGTAGATTTTTTTGATCTTATTCATTATTAAATTGAATAAATATTTATTTTTTTCATCAACATAGTACTTTAGAATGTTTTTCTTGAAATATTAGACTCGTAAAAGCCTTCTTCTCATTTTTAGATAATCCTTGCTTCCTTTACAGGATCATATAACCGTCACGACACTTTCATGATTTCCTGTCATCCTCCAATCACTTATTATCCCCGTCAGTTCTAGTTTAGATGATTTTAATAGTGTCATACAAATTTTATGTGCAGCATTTAATAGCGTCTTTATCGTGCAAAATTCAATCAGCGATGCATAATATGCTCCGCATATGTGATACCCTATCAGGTTTAATAACGCCTCACAATTGCATAATACTGTTATCTATACACATACTTAACCCTGCATATTGTTCAGTAGCGGCAGATCTTTAAAATAATATATATATATATTTAAAATTAAATTAAATTAAAATTAACGACATTTGAAATATAACTAACTGTACATAAATATATGTATTGTATTTAACAGGATTTGTCGATATCTATTTCAGATGTTATGCCGTTCCCATGTACCTAGTCACTTCTCTAATTGAGCTAACTAGATAACCATTCATATTATACGTATTTGATTAGCCTGTTAAGTATTGTATTTATGTTTCCCTCAATTTGAAACACATCGAACTCAAGTTGCGTTTTAATAACTTTGATGATCGTGAGAGTGACTTTGAACCGTTATTCAGTCGGTTTTGCAGCCGTTAATAATTATTCTAATCATTGTATTATAAAATACTGACTGTTCTGTTTGGATTTATGAAGTGATATGTAAATTGAAAATTTACTATTCTCTTTTTAATCAATTTATTATTATACGAAAAGACGCAAAT
>JAGVSQ010000448.1:0-39512 GCA_022683975.1 Rhyacophila evoluta | reverse complement strand
AGTTTATCTTTTTACGAGAATCGTTTGTCAAACAATTGCTCAACCCAATGGGAATTAATCACACAATTATAATTCCTCGTTTTTCTTCAGCTCCCGTAATGTATATTCGATTTGTACATCGACAGATTATTGCAATTTACAAATTTACCAACTACCAGGTCTTAAATTAAAAACAGATTTTTTTATGTGGACCAGCTAATTTCGGCGTAAATACATTCGTTTTAAAATACAGAAAAATAATTAGTCTTTAGATTTCCATATACAAAAATAACCGACTAATTTTAATCAGCTGATATTAGCATCATTGGCTCAAAACATACACACCTATCAATATGCACATACTATCAAGAATAATTAATACACATTTTAGTTACGACACAAGTTACTAATGCCGTCTCGCTCGGATAATTAATGTACAAAGAATAAGACATCATTTTGTTAATCCAATTGCTAATGACCTATTAATTGTATTACATTTTTTATAGTACGAAATCAAACCAGTATGCCGGTGTATTCCATTGCTTTCTAGAAGCTGACCCCGTCTTCCACCATAAACAAGAATGATATGCATAAAAATACAATTTAGCGCGAAACGGAAACGCGAGCGCGTTGCATAATGGAAGCAGTGGAATGCGTTAGAATTTAAATTTAAATTATTGTTGTGAAATAAATAATCGTGGAGGGGCAACACTGGCACAAAACGCGAGCTTGCAGTCTTCATGCACATGTTGTCAAAATATCATGCACTCGCTTCCCGGTATTTCCCGCAACTTTTGTGATTCACGCGGGCACCTCCGCACACAGTGGCGCACGCTCGTGTATTAATTAAAATTTAAAGTACAGATTTAATATAATATTTGTTTGAGAACGGCATTCCGCTTTAACTTAAGACAATTGACCTATTTCTTATAATTGTTTGAAGATATAGCTTCTGACAGCAGATCAATAAACTTTTCAGTACTAAGCATAGCACATTGATTTGATTCAAGTTACGTACTTTTGATTTTATAAATAAGGATATATTAGGTGAAAATCAAAATCTGTGGGATCGAGTGTTCCATACCACCTTACCAACCGTAAGCCCACCAGAATAAAATGGTGCTGTTTCCACGAGGAAAAAAATCTTAGCATACAGACTCGGCTTTGAGAAATATCTTTTACGTAAGATTTTATATACTCATATTTAATGAAAGACTTCAATATGGTACTTCCTCGTTAATGCATATAAAAATTAAATCGTAATAATTGTCCCTGAACTATTTAAGAAATAGGAATATTAATTACTATCGATTGTTATGTAAATTCTTATAACACAAACTGAACGCTTCCATTAAATTTACATATTCAATTAGGCGTAAAAAATAACAATTAAAAGCACAACCACACGATCCAAAATCTTTTATTATGTACAGAATTCACAGCGGGAGTTTTTAGACCGGTCGCTATACATTAGAATAAAATACAAGTATACACTATAGCTGAGTTCACTTTGCATAATAAGTGATCACGTGTTTTCACATTAAGTCGCTCTCGCTTTTATTATCATTCGCACGGAGAATGACAATAATTTATATATTCAAGCGTCCACTTATTATGTTGATGCCATACGTGATACAGCAATGACGTATAAGTACAAGTGAAGCTGTCGGGATATATTAGTACCGCTAGCGATATCGTGATTAATCGAGAAAACAAAGTGAAAAACGACCACAATGTCTCTGCACAGCTGAGCCCAGATTCTGTATTAATTTAATTAAAAGTGCGCTTCTAAATATAGCGCGCCGCTGTTAACTACTTTTGTATCACTTGGTAGCACGCCATAATTATTATTACCAGCGATGTGTCTTGAATAACAAATAAAAACAAAACGTATAACAGTTAAACTACAGTGTAAAATTTTCTACATATCTGAACAATCTCCATATAAAGACAACTGCGTTAGGATGGACTTCATAGGTTTTAATTAAGGCATTATGAGACGATAAAGTTTATTGTGTTTGTCGCAAAATTTATTTTTAAATCATCGTAAAATGAACATTTCTTCATAAATTGGCACAACGGGAGGATGGTTCACCCGCTTGACTTCTAAATAATGGAGATATGAGATAAAAACATCGAGCATTTTAATAACTTGCATATCTCTAAAGTAAGTTGATATTATATTTTTAACCAAGCCCGCTACAAAAGTACAGCATATGGTTCCTGATAGTCTAAAGATAATCACAACATAAATCGGCTATAAGTCTTCGGATAATACTTGGACATATTTTTTCACGAGAATCAACGGTCAGCCAATTCTTTACTCCGGTTCTAAATCTGTGGATATTTAAATTGTAATAATTCCGCAAATCAAATTAAGGTTATTTATTTTAGCAAAGTAAAACATAAGTTACTTAATACGTCAATTTAAATGTTAACTTACTCCACGGTGTACAAGTATGATAGCGATAATTAAAATAAAATTTTAAATATTTGAAATGAAAACATACCACTAAGCAATACAGTCCCAGATCGGATTTGATCTTAGACTGTATTTATAGATTATGTATATAAATACTACTAACATCTTCCCGTTCTCTGTTAATTCAATCACACCTTTGAGAGACAAGGTTCTTTTAAATTTTCTCTTGTCATTTTATTTCTAATATATGCATTGTGTTTAAAACCCACTCGACACCACTGGAAAACTATTGCATAACCGCGAATTGCATCTTTTATGACGAGATGACATTCGCGTGCCATGTTTGAAATACAAAACTTATTTAAATTTACACTTTGCGACATGTTTTTACTTGTTTCAGTAAAATCTGATTCATCGAGAGCTATTTAAATAAAATGATTTAATTATGTATTCCGGTTTGTCTTCCAATATTTTTTCATCTGTAATCTGAAAATTTAGATTTGTATAGCTTGTAATTAGTGTGCTAAAAACTTCATTGACTTGATTTGACAAATTTCAAATAATTTTGTCATCATTTGGGCATGTCGGTACTATCTTTCGCGGCAGACGAATCCTGTCGAGGTCAGACAGAAATTACAGCCTATTTCGTTTTCTATTACATTTAAACAAACGCTGCGATTTCAATTCCTTTTTATAATATTATTGACGCCAATCTTTTTGACATCGTAAATCGATATACCATTCATTCATTCGGCACGACTTCATTTAAAATGAGTTTCAATCAACAGTGAATGCGATAGATAGTAGTAAATTATTTAATAATAAAAAAAAACATGCAAGACCGCCCCCACACATCGCTTACGTCCGCGCACGATTTAACCGTAATGTCTACTAATTCTACATAATTCACACACATATTGAGAATAATAAATAACTATCGAGAACATTCGATAAACTCGACATGAGCGAGCATCTTTTAGCGCGTTTGTAGATAAGCACGCATTATCGGTGAGGTATTAAAAATGTGCTACGTACGTTTTAAAGCTGGTTTTGTATCGTATATTCGTACCTACACTCACGGAGATTGTAAATATTACTAAACCACTATGTAAATAAAAATTGTACGCTGAATGACGTAGAAAGTCGTCACGGGCCCATTACGGCGCACAGCCGTACAAAAATATTACGAAGAAGACATTTTTTTTTACCAAGTCAAGATACAGTTGTCTAAAAACGAATATATATATATATTGTTGGAAACATGCGTAAGAGATTTAATATTAATAATTGAACAATTATCCGACTTTGCATATTCTCTACTTTTATTCATATAGAGATTTATGAGAAAGATGGAAATCATGAACACTATTATGGGCGTCGATTAATGATCAGAAGAATGTTATTTCATAATAGACATGTACGATAACACAATTGTTAAGCATGTAACGAACACAAGAAAAAGTTTAATTTAAAAACTACTTCAGCTCTCGGGGTTAAACTACAAAAATTTCCAACAAATTATTGGGAAGAAATTCATATAATTGATACAATAACGCTGATTTATACATTTCCCAAATATAAATATTTAACATTTAAAGAAATATTAAAACAGTTCCTTCGATGAAAAATGGAACCAGAGACAGTCGAGTAAATAAATACAAAGCTGTCTTTAGTTCCGTTATTTTCATTATAGTACATCTTATTACAACTTTCATTGACTTTGTGTAATAGGAATAAACTTGACCAAGATACAGTTTTTTTTTAATTCTACGTGAACTCCGATATTTCAACACGTTTTCTATGAATGCCATTTTTTACCAGATTTATTAGCAGAAAGATGTTAAATTATATATAGAATATATTCATTATTAAAGTATCAAAAACGCAAATAAGAAAAGTCAATGCATTCAGCATAAACACGTAAAAATACAAATGCCGATTAAAATTAAATTGTTCTTTTATGCATAGTGGTGACTAATAGTGACCGCATAACCGATACATTTTTACCAATGTGGTCCGCGTACGGCAATAAGCGATCGGTGACTCACAGAGGAACATCCGCGTTCGTTCTTCTCACGTTTTCTCGCCGGCCAATGGCGACGGAACAAATTTGTTCCATTCATCAAATAACAAATTCAAATGTGTATAATAAGCATTTAAAGCTAATGGCACCTTCACAATTATACTAATTCAAGAATCCTGCCAAGATTCATACACATCTTAATATCTACGAAAGTTCCAGTAAATTTGCAGATCGCTTTCTACAACTGGCTTCATTATCCGTGTTATAAGTCAGCAATGTCACTATAGTGTCATTTATTAAGGGCATTTTTACGCCAAATCCATGTCTGTAATTGTATGAAAATAACTTACATAAGTGCCATAATATTATGTATAAATACACCCTCACACGGAGGAACGGTATAATAAACTGGATTACTTGCGTTTAGTCAACTATTTTTACATGGCAAACTGAATGGTTAACATTGTTGAGAGTGAACCGAAAATTTACGACAAAATTTGGGACGTTTACTCGCTCAATTTCCAAATCTCTGAATAGTCATTGCGTTGGAATTGATTAACCTTTATAGAATTGAGGTTTAACGGGCATATCCAAGTATTATTACTGAAATAAAAATATGTACATGCTTCACACAAACTATTTATTTAGACTTGAAATAATAGTGCCTTCAAGTCAAGCGCGCTGCAATTAAAATATATTTACCATGCATACTCATGGTGGACAAACTGGTGTACACTATTTCGTAACTTGTACACCATATTTGTTAAGGGGTAAAAATAAAAAAATATATTAATTACAAGCGTTTGATAAGTCCAGACAAACGTTAAATAGCACTTCATCGAGGTTTTTGTAATTGATTTTCTCACACGCAACATAGTGACGAGCGTATTTCATAAAAGAAATGGAATATAGAAATAACTTGAAATATTTTATAACAGACAAGTGAAGCAAAAAGGTTCCTAAGATAAAAACAAAAGAGCTAACCGAAAACGGAGTAATAATACATTCCTACTGTTCAAGGAAGCAAAACTGTTGTCATATCACAACTAATTGAGGTCAGTGTAAAAACAGCTGACTGCAAGCAAGCTCCGTAGTCTTTATTCTTTATACTATTTTTTATTAATAATTTATATTACACCAATTGCATCACACTATATTCCTAACTATGCAATTCTTGTTAGGATTTATAATTATTTACTCAATATATTCGTATTAGAAATTCAAAACAACCCTGCAGAATTGTCGCCACGGGTAATCTGGCATTACAACCCTGCTTGTTAGTTTTTAGGAGCATCTTTACCAGCAAATGCGGAACTTCGAATGTTGCCGCGGACTCAAATAAAAAAAAACGAAAGACTTCTCGATCGTAAAATGAATAATGATGGTGTATACATCAAGTTACGATTTACATTTTCTAAAATCAGTTAAATTCACGAGTCAGTTATTTAAGTTCGATGAATAAGAAAACGTTTACGAATATATTCATATGCATAATAATAAACAATATATTCGAGAAAAAACTGATGTCTTAGGCCGCGTCCAGGCTGGGCCAAAAACAAGCGAATGAAGGCTTAAGACAGTACAAAATAAGCCTTCGTTCGCTTATTCATTGCTCAGCCTGGACGCACCCTTAGTAGCAATTTTAATTTGAGCCGTTAACCTGAGTTGATAATTGAATCTAGTACACACGATGACAAATTTAAATACTACTATAAATACCTTAACTAGTTCTTTCAATAAACGAATCATGGTCATCTTATCCAAATCAGAAGATATGGTATATTTTTTTAACGAATAGCCATATCATATAATCAATATATATATATATATATATACATATATTATGGTCATTCGTTGCTAAAATCAAAACATTATTTTCCCTGGTAGCCGAGAAAAGGGGTTCTCAAACCGGCACCCTTTGTCAAGCTACAATAAATCGTTAAATTCTAATCGAATACTTAGGAAAAAACGAAAAACAGTACAAAAACTTTTCTTGATATTGCCGCCGCACCCAGTTTGAGAACCTAGGGCCTAGAGGTTAGTTTGAGGGCCTCGGGGCCTGAGATTGCGAGTTCGATTACCAAATGTGCCGGACTCGAATGCTCACCGGGTTGAGTTATTGGCTGAAAAGCAATACTCGCGAAAAAATCGGCTGAGACATTTCTTCACATTGATAACCACACCATTACGTGATGTGTCTTATGCTACAATTCGTACATATTCCTCACTTTTTAAAAATATGACATTAAAACGTAATTATTCACATTTGGTAAATGACACTTCTGTGAATAGTCGTATGTTACATACCACAAACATTATCCTTAGGATTGACGGTGTTTAGTAATTATTTGAATGCGGCACCCATAAATGAGGCGGCTGTTGTTTTTTTTTTTTTTTTGCTTAACTAAGTACATTTGTTTAATTCAATCAAATGATAACAAGACTGTCAAGTGAGAATCATAGTATATTTAATAAAGATAATAAGAATAAACTTAATAATGGATATAAATTAGTTGTGGAAAATACTTTGAAAAATAAGTTGGCACTAATTAGCTCTGCCATTCTCAGACACGCACGCTTGTGTCTTTTTGGCAACTGTTAATTTTTTCATCTACCAATAGCTTAAAGAGTAGATACATACACAAAAAGGTCCATACAAAATAGCATGTCGCCGTTGCAACACAACGTATCCGCGAATAACTCCGATGTGTAATTGATAAAGATCTCACTACAATCCATAATGTGCCATGCATATTGAAAAACATCGCAAAATTCGTATCAAAAGAGCGCGCGAACTTTCTTGTTTGATCTGCCAGTGCTTAAAAAAAAATCAACACTGCAGTTGGAATATTCAACATTTAACCTTTTTATTACGTATAAGTGAATATTGCTGGCGAAACCGAGGGGCACGTTCTCCTGAGAACAGAGATTGAAGTGAATGAAACTTCAAGGCTGATGCGGCCGTTGTAACTTCAGAATAAAAAAAAATAGCAATGTGAAAATACAAACCATTAGTCAATACGTCCGACCGAAGCACTACGAAAGCAGCATGTGTTAATAATTATTTGCACTATTTTTCGCCCGGGTAAACAAACACTCACATGTATTGAAATCGTACCCAAATCACTATGTCGTTTAGCACGTCGAGTTATATCACTGACCGCTTTAACTATTTTGACACTTCTTCGCGTTAACAAAAACGATAATAAACTGATGTTAAGACGCTGGGGTTTATTTAGAGCTGCGCCTGTAATAGCTGTCGGTCGAAGAATGCAGTCTACTGGCGAATGTATCGCTAATAAAGAACTATACGCCAACGCTGCACTGGACTTTTAATACACAGGTACGATACTAACTTATTACATTGACAACCGGTCTATTCACATCGCACGTTGATATTAAATATGTTTACAGACTTTGCACGAACAATTTGTCCTTAGTGTGGCGTTGTATATTATTATATTTCAAAATATAAAACGAAACAATATATTATCAAGTGTGTATTGAAACAACGCGGCTTTGGCGGTTGTCTTGTTATTCGTTTACAACTATTAATTTAGTACAACGCATTGAAAGTCAAGTCACATCTCGATCATTCGTTACTGGCACTGTAAAAAACATTTCAACTCTTGCTCGTCCGGGCAAAATATTAAACTTTCCCAAATGAAATGAAGCTATAAACGCATAAAACGAGTAACTTAAAAAATGTACTTATAAATACAATAACAACGGTTTTATTTATATTATTTCGAGTTTGACAGGTTACAACGTAAAACTGACGTTTAAAACTTTACGAATTTTGAGCACAACAAGCAGCGCGCTCCGCGACGGAGTATGAGAGAGTGATACGGAGATACAAGAGGGGAGGACGCAAGAGGGATAATAAAAATCCACTCCGTGCGCATGCGCCACAGCACGACGGCGTGATAGCAGATTTGAACGCCATGTTGTGCCTGTCTGACAGGCGGGTTTTTAGTGGAAACTTATGGCAAATATAATAATAAATAATTATGCGTAACACTATTCGAATACAAAAAGTTTAATTTCTGTTCACTTCAATTGAAACCTTGCTATATCTTTTGGTATGGGCGTAGACCAACTAGTCATGCACATTTTGGATAGCTAATGGAATTGAGTTGAAATCCGCGTGATTTATCAAATTGTCCTACGAGCAGATGTGGATTGAAGCAAGGCTGACAGTTTTTGAAAAAAAAAAAAATACTGCAATTACAATTGGTTGTAACAGAATTATCATTTTAATAATGTTCTTTGAAAAAATATATTTATTAAAAAAATCTTAATTCAATCAATAACAATTAAAAGAGCGCAACCTTCTCGTATTTTTTATAGGACTATAATATTATTGATTTGTGCCATTGATTACCTTAAGCTAAACGTGGAGTATATGTTGTATTATTAAATTTATGTACTCATATTGTATTAAATATATTTATTTTTATTTACACAAATATAGTACTGTTTGTAGTTTTTGAATTACGGTGACATTACCGAAAGACAAACTTGATTTTTCATTTTGCTTCTATTTTACATCACCGTTACAAATCCACAAAAAATGATATGGAGCTTGGAAGGTGAAAACAATATAGCAAATAAACAATTGACATCCACAAATTATGATATGCATATATTTTAAAGATTAAAAAGTTTTTGAAGTTCAGATACCTTCATAAAACACTCATCAAGTCATTAAAACAAATATCAGTGTTGTATTTAATTACAAAATTGTCACACTGGCATTCCAATAAACATGTTATTTCGACTTAATAAACTGAGTTAAACGATCGCTGACGAGTGACTCACAGAGTCGATTTCCAAGAATTTGAAATGAGGTTCCTGGAACAGGTTTCTCCCGAGTAACTTAATCATTATACTTCGCCGTGACGATGACAGCATCGTCACTAATACCACCATCAGGCACTTTTACGTCATTACTATAGTAATCTAATCCATTAAAATCGATTTTTTACTATGTAGAATTAATACTGTACAATGATGAATCATTCATTCATTGAACGAATAATATAATATTGTTTATATTTTATTATAATTAACTACCCACACATAATATATGTTTCTACTTGTATTATTTAAATCATGTTTCAGCTACGTTTTTTATTATTGGACTTTAATTAACTGTGTAAGTGTTGTGCAAATTAAATTTCTGGAATACTCGGCTATCCAATTCCAAACCTTAGTAAGTGTTTGAACTTAAAATGTTCAGGGCAATTTAAAAAAGTTGACAATTTCAAGGCGGGTACATACGCTCATGCAAACTTACGCAAGTATAGATTAACGATCATAAAAATACAGTGAACATACGTCAAAGAATTTACGATATCGTAACACTGTTATTTTGTTGTGTATAAACTATCAACATTCAAAATCCACAGGTCATTTTGTTGGTCAAATCAAGCATGTTAATATTAAGCAATAATAAGAATTGAAGCATCCCACATCAATGAATGGTTTGTTTGTTTTTTCATTTTATGTCGAATTTCTAGTAGATGCCCGGTCTTATAGCTTATAATCAAAGACACGTAGTATAACCCAAAAAAAATAATGTTCACACAAATGATTGTGCGTACAAACTGTAACGTCTGCAGCCCCCTTTACATATTGATTTCACATAAAAAAAAACCATAAGCAGTGTATGCAATGTAAACCGTAAAATGAAATTTCATATTACCGAGTGAATGATATTAAAATCACCGTTTTTACCCTCTGAATATTTATATTACAATATAATTTAACATAAGTATTGAATGATTATAAATTTCATTGCAATTGCAAAATATTTTTAAAATATCAAAATGTAATTGAAAATAATCAACTATGTATTATATCTAACAACAAATATAATTGCTATCATTAATATTACCGATGATTCTCTACATGCGTATTGCAAAACACTACATCAACTACTTATATATCTATATTGGTAAGTTTTATTCAGTGACCTGGATGACGGGATGGTATGCCACCATTATGAAATTTATGCAGCTCTTTGCATTCTTGATGCACTGAAAACCCAATAAATAACTCCAGCCAAGTACTTGCAGTAGAACATTTATTTGCATGCAATTTCACACGTTTTATAAAGATGGAACAAAGTTGCCACCGGTAATTTAATATATTAAAAACCTCACAACTGAGTTACTTGCTACCACGAAACTTCATTTAATCATGGATACATCGGACGCAGTGTGTCGTTGATAACCTTAATTATACGTTCAAAGATTAAACTTCATAATAATATTAACGTCACTAAATATCTACACGACAAAACGGATCGATCATCCTTTGAGATGTTTTTTTATTAAATTAATAGTAGTAGTCCAAACAATAAATTACACTAATTGAGTCAATCGTTCACATTGATCAGGTTATTTTATTTATTCAAAATAATGTAATTTAAAGACTGAAAAATATAACTTTAAAATATGTTGTACAGTCAATATCTACCAACGAGATGTTAGTATTAAAATATTATTCGTCCAATTAGCATGCATTTATGTATGGCAACCACGTGACGAAAGATTAAAAAAATATGTAATTATAGAAAATCGTTGACAGGGTAAATATATTACTATTGGCAAATTATAATCTAACGTAGAAATGATTATTTATGTATTCATTTTTAATTATGAAATATCTATATATTTTCACCCAACGCACTTAATTTTTTCTTGTTAGTATGATTGTCGATTGGCAACACCGATGAAAAATCATACAATATTGCAGAGCGGCAACGTCACTCGCGAGCCATACTCTATGACTCATCCTCATCTCAACCGATAGGTGAAGAAGCCAACTCAAGAGATTATATGAAATCGCTGACATTATTACGTGTGCCGTGTGATAAGGATAGTATTAATACAAAGCGTGTTTGAGTCATAATATAATCGGTGGTGAATCACACTTGCTACGGCGGGAAAATTTTATTCGATTTTCAAATTTCAATTAACCCAGGAACAATTAAACCATAATATAAAGACGAATTGTGATCGGGATACTGTGCTAATGCGATTTTCCGCGTGAAGAGTCTCATATTTCATGGCAACATATATATTAAAATAACAACGCGTGGCAATCCCATTGGACACGAATGTATTTTTTTTAATCATTAGGTCATAAAACAACAGGGACACACCTGGAGATAGTCGGCTGTACAATTTCAAAATATGGTGCATATCTAACAAATTTTACAAATATATTTTTTTCACAATTCCGTTATTGGTGTGTTATAATGAGTATTATAATGTATACACTACTATCAAAATTTTGTGTAATATCAATATCTAAGATTGTCAACTTTGAAGAATTTCAAAGGCTTGTTTATAGAACGTGTTTTTTGATCGCACTGATCATTTTACGTTTACTACCCTTTTAAATTAGACAGCCGTAGTAACCTTTTATACTTGAATTTGTTTAATTTTCATAATTTTAAATCGTTGGTTGCCGTGATGTTTTTAACGGGAATTGCTTAATTACTTTTGATGAAAACACACAGTATATATGATATTTTAACAAAATACTTTTCCAATTTATTGTGAGCGACATCTAAAAAAACGAATGACCCTCTTTACCATTTCTTATCAAACCTAATATCATTGGTTAACATTCAAACGGTAAAGTGAATTTTGCTGCCGACATATTGATTAAATAAAAACGGCTTTATAGAACCGAATTGTTGTTTTACAAATATTTATATATTTTTTAAGCTTTTATTTATTCAACATACAAAGAAGACAGACGTCAAAAAACTGAGTGAGCCGTCTATGTGTGCATATTTGTTTACCGTGTAAAATACCGAGTTCAATACAAAAAAAAATATGCTGTGTAAACTTCAGAATTAGTTAGTATCTACGCACTTGAAAGCGTTCTCAGGGATATATATATGCACGATAAAAATCGTCAATAAATCTCCGTTCGCCAAGCAATATTTGTTTTACGTGACTAATGTCAATCGTGTGTAATGGACGCCCATTTCATGCCCGATCCACGAAAAATTGATGCTAATATTTAACAGATTGCGGCTTATCCTCTTCAAATGTTCATTAATGAAAATGTAATGCGAATACGCCCATGCATTTTAAATGGTTTCATTTTTTTATTCGGCTAGGGTTGGCAACTGTACTAGATTTAAAAGTTTGTTCCGGACCACGAAAAGATCGCAAAATATGCCTACTTAATGTAAAATGAAACACTAACATAATAAATAGCAAGTAATACTTGAAAGTACTGAAAGGAGAAGGAATAAATTTACACAATTTAAATTCTTTTCAGAGGCGAACATAAAAATTTACTGAAGATTATCATGGTTAATGTTTTTCATAAAAAGTTTATGCTTTTTTTAAATATATTTTTATACGATCTGACTCGTCTATCTTGCCGTGTTTACCTGAAATTAAGACCCGGTCTTATACTATATAATTTACTCTAAAAGACACAACATAGCTTAGTTTTAGAGATGTCTTATGTAGTGTTTTTACGGGATAATGATACAAATGATATAAGAGGTATTAGAATTCACTATTTTTACGTATGTAATTTTGATTTCTTAGACTATTTTTTCTATTAGACTATTGGCGTAGGGCTGATATTACAAACATCCTGAAAATGGGGGTAGTTTTCAAGCTGCTTTAGTTTTAGCTTTATTTTGGGTATTTTACCGTTCCTTTGACGGTTGTTAATTGAAACAAGAGACGAGATATAAAAGCATAGGTGCCAATACAACCATCGAGCAATGTACTATAATTTATCATTTTTTTCATATAATTTGGGCAAGGCATTTTATATATCAGTGCTTAGCTAGACGATCTAGAATCTCTATTTTGTCGAAAATATTTCATATTAAATTAATGTATATTTATCGTTCATCGTCAGCCAGCCGGTCAAGTCAATCTCAGATTAATAATCGGTTGTATAATATGAGATATGAGTCACATCTGTGATAGCTTTTCTTTATTTATATATATTAAAAAATACAATTATAATGCAACGTTATGCATTACGACAATATAACCATACAATCTGAGTAACACAGTGGCTTATGAAGAATTAATTAATGAATCATACGTTTCGAAATGACGTGAGCTGATACTATAATTGTGGACACAGCTATATATTAACCAGTATAATTTACGTAGGGATTACATTACTATTTTTATACAGCGTTTCAATGAAACACGCCTTCTCAGCTGTTCAGTGAGGCACTATTTTAATTCATTCATAAAAAGGTGACACACCCTGATATGTTCTTAGAAAAATTATACTATTTCTAGTAAAACTGGATGTTACGTAATAACGATTGTAATTAATGTTATTCATTCATAAATCATCAAATATAGTTTTATTGGTATTACACAAATGGTGGCGCTAGTTGAAAAAATGATAGAACGAGATTCATAAAAAATGTCATGAATAAATAATAATATTACATACGATAATTAAGGAATGGATTTTTCCGAGAAATAATTTATAGTTCAGGTTATCTGATTTATTTTGAGTCAGTAAATTATATCTCATAACAACACACTCGTTAAAGATATTTCCACGGTAATTGTAATAAATAATATATGAACAACAAATTTCGATTACGGTGGGGTTTGTTTCGTCTATGAAGATATTCAGAGATACGACAAAACGAACTCAATTTAAGAACAATGCAATCTTCGGTTTTATTTATAAATAGAATGAAACTGTGGTATTCCATCTACGATAATATAAAATAAGTTTACTACGATTGTAAATATCTCAATAAAAAAGAGATGGCGTGATTCACCACTAAAGTATTTCGTTTTTATGTCGGTATAATAGATATCGATACTCCGGTCTTCTTCTTTTTATAAACTACGTCAGAGAAAGATATTAAATTTGAGCATTAATATTTTTTACGATGAGTCATATCAAATACGCATTCGGCAACCAATGATAATCTCAAATACATCTACATACTTAGTACTATTTTATTAATTATGTATAACATTAGTAATAACAAAAACGGGGATGTAAATTCATTTTGTTGCCTGGTATAATCACTCTTTATTTGAAAGAAAACCTGTTTGATAATCTCAAATATAAATATACTTGTGACATAATAGGATAAGCTGCTTATCACGTCATTGGACTGACTACGTCATTCTCTGGATGACAAATATATTAAAATATAGATTATTGTGAAAAAAAAATGTACAATATGCAAATCAAATTTTATTCGATGCTGTTTCGAGAATGATTGATTCACAATATGTACATATATGTATACTGTATTTATTAATTCACAAATGAACATAGAAGTCTAACAAACTCTTGGTCGATGGCAACAATATCTGTACGTGAACTGTGCATAACATGCACACAATAACGATTTCAAAATCTTAACAATATCACGTATTTAAATGGAAAATTTAATCATAATTAAATTCGCTTTTACTACGTCTCTTATCACACGAAACATTTTGATTTCGTTTGACTCTGCCGACATGGTCATATAATTTTCAAGGAAATATGATAATAATTTTACTGTGATAATAAAAAAGTTAATTCGAATGATGTACCTAGCTGTCACTGACAACTATTAATCCGCCTCTCTTAAAATACAATAAAATAAACAATTTGTACGTCTCTCTTCAATTAGCCATGTTTTCAAAACAGTTATAAACGTAGCATACAGCTGGATAACGGACATTAATCGGCTTACGTTGTATAGTTTTAGGAATCTTCCCAGTGGCAAGCTGACAAGACTTTGACCAACGTGAAAGAAAACGTGTGTGAAAATGTATTATTCGTCGGACCGGTTGGCCTTACCGACTTGATTATCATGCGATAAACTTTTCTAACGTAAAGAAAAGTGTCATTTCAAAACTCGTTTCATAAAGAATAGTAACGTTCTGATGTATACACTCCATAGAACTAAGCTTTTGTGGGAAATTTCCGGCAGATTAAAGAGAACTTCACGTTTGCATTTTTAATCGTTCAATGCCTTTTATTCGGATGTATACCGCGGCATACGAAAACGTGAAACTACATTTGAAGTATCCCAAAAACAGCATCCCAAGAACGACTCTAAGATTTCATTTAAAAACCTACATACATACCTTGGAGAACAAGTGACGAAGTAGAGGGTTAAGTCATTGTTATTGAAACTTACCTGAAACACTAGAAGAAAAAAAAATCTATTAAAAAACGATAAACTAACATAAAGTACACATTTCAGTGTTGGCAATGTTGGCGTTAAGACAACAAATACTTATCAACCTGGAATAAGCTGGTAACTCTACGAGAGGCAAATTTTCCGAAAAGCGTTTTTGAGTTTTGGTAATTTTTACAATATTAAATTTGTTCATTTAATCATGATAAAGATAGTATAATTTTATAATTTAGTTAAATTTTGCCTATTTGAAATGCGTGTAATTTGACATTATTGATATTATTATAAGATAATCTTTCAATTAATAAAAAAGACGATGAAGAAAAGTCAGTAGACATATAATAACGTCACCATTTTAACACTTTAACACTTACATAAATAAACATACGTGTTTATTTTAAATTCGCCAACACAGAATACCTACCTAATCTGATATTAATTTACTAAATTTAATTTGAACAAAAACTAAGACTTACCTAATTAATCGTGTAGATACAAACATGTCTGTTTAAGTTGCCGTGTCAATACTTTTCATAATAATACACATTTAAGTACCGAATTACAGTCAATGATGGTAAATCTATGCGATTTTACAAAGAGAATAGATGTCGCCCACCTCTATTTTAAATCATAGTCAACGAACGCACGAAGGACCTTTGTTCACAATACATAATTGCGAATGTGTACTTACGTGAAGATAGTCGGTAATTTTATATTTCAACATGCAGAGATAGAAAACTGACGTAATTATATTTAAAAATGTATAGTAAATTATTAATCAATTAATACTGTTAAATAATTGCGTACTCTATAGAAATAGATTTCTTAGGATTATTAATGATGATACATTAATTGTGTTATTTCACAGATAAGAATCTATGTACTTAAAATTAGTATAGGTCTCAAATTTCGTTACAAGACCATTAAATATCGTCCGTGTCAAGACTCGGTAAGTAAGATGATCCAAATAGAAAACTACTCACTTAAAAATATGTTTTTTTTAATGTCTTCAGAACATCATTTTTGAGATCGCAAACACTGCACGTGTAGCTATTTGCAATATACATTATAATCTCGATCATCTCGGCGCGGCTTATCTGCTAATTGAAATGTTAAATAATTGAACTATAGGATTTTTCTACGATTAAAAATAACTATATTTACCGTGGAAGTAACGAAGTGGCGCTTGACATAAAGAAAAATAGAAACTATAAATTCTGGAAAACGGGGAAACCTAAAACTTGGGGGGAAATAAGAAGAATGTACAATTTGGATTGGCCAGACTAAAACAGGCCACGACTGGGACAAACAATATTTCTTCGGTAATGATAAACTATCCATTTTTCATATATAGTTCGGATAATCCGTATTTTTAGACTGTCCAAGCGCTTCCTCTTCAGCATCAGCACGGATAATCGAGATTACAGTGTATTTAACTATATATACGTATGCAAGACATTACAAAAAAACTGGTGATGCAGAAACACATATATTTTATAATAAATATAACCTGCCAGTGACCTTGCAGAGTCTTTTATGAGAAGATTTATTATATTATTTGTATATTTTATTATAGACACTTGAAAAGACATCGGAATTATAATATAATAAGTCATTGATTTATTCAGACGCAAAATATTTTTTTGAATTTACTTGGTGTGTTTTTTATATGAATTCAACAATGTATTGTCTACGGGTCTACGCAAAACTATTCGAACCTTACTACGTGCATACGCAGCCCAGTTTTTATCTTTAGGCATCATTAGACTGTAGAAATATTTTAATATAATATATAGATCCCCGTAATGGGAAGACTAGTCTTGGCCGATTTCTTCACAAGCATTGGCTTTCACCCAACTGTTAAGCCCATTAGTCATCTGTTTTTGGATATTTGGACATTTTTTAAATCAAGTAACTGCTGCAGTATTTGAGCTTGCAAACTTCGGCGCAAAACGCGTACACTCGCCTGTCAATCACCGGGAGACATAAAAAAGGTTACAATGTTCCGATGGTTCAAATTTAAAAATCTACTTACATAAATAATAATTATTAGTCACAATTATTATTACGTACATATTTCATTTTATTTTTTCACCGAGGAAAACAAGATCTAATGAACTTAATATCAATTATTTCTTCTTCTTACTCGTTACTTAAATTCCATAGATTTAGTACTCCTTTCAACCGCCCTAGGTGGCAATTTATTTCGCCTACGATCACTCCGAAGGGCCACCTAAATATCTTTTATATTTTAAGTGTACGGTTAAGAGTGTTGGGACATATGATAAAAAAGGAAATAATATAATTAAGTATTGCGAATGATCGCACAGGATATAAAACATTTTTATACTTAGCAATAATGAGCTGTAATACAAAGTTAATTTAGGCGTGGGTTAGAGCCAACATGTCTTACTCCCACGGTGAGTTATGAGTTTATATAAAAACTAATACAACATCGAAGCATATAATTATAATAATATATTCTTACTATACAATAGAACGCAGATAAAATATTACGTTTCAGACAGTAGTTGTACTGTATTAATTAATACAATTTCTATTCCAAAGCATATATTGCAATAGAATATACGGATCTTCTTAATTTTAAGATTTGAGAGTCATAGCTGTATAATTAAATAACTGTAACAACGAATTCTTGCAAACATGTGTGTGTATAATACATCACTAAAATAAGATCATATTTTTTCATGTCCCATAAACCAAGACTGCTCCCAAGCGTCCCATATTAAGCGGGGCAGTCCCGAATCAAATAATTGTGCCTCGCTTCAAAAAAAAATATATTTTATTTTATACAAGTAGTCACGGAAATATATTATATAATATTTATCCGGATGTCTCGAATTCAATCAGGTTTTATTTTTTTCCAACTGTTATCAAACGGTCATTTACCAAAGACACATCTTTCTCCACAGAGAAGGGGAACCCTTTCTTGATCCCTCTCGAGAAACTTTTTTTCTATTTCAAACAATATCATCGAATTGAACTTTAGGCATTTAATATGCATTTTCATCATTCGCCACCGTAAGTGTAAGACACGTGTAAGACTAAGTAAGACACCTATGATGTCAGGCAATATTATTCATCAAGTTGGCAGCCGTATACAAGTGAGTTTCCATTAGCCTGAATCCATCGTTTCACCCATGAATCGACCACATTGAAAAATTCATGATTATACCGCCCATGTTTATCCTCTAACATGCCAATAGAAATAGCTACTACAGCAAACCCTTGTAAACTTCTATGTGTTTTAATAACATGCTCAACCCCACCTATTGCGGAGCATAATATGATATGTTATGGACATTAGTATAGGAATGTATTTTGAAATCTATTATCTTTCAAAGATTCCTGATTATCTAAACCGATTTCTCAACTATTGATCATTTACGACCTGTCATAGACATTAAAAAATAATTCGTTAGCACGATGGTCAAAACAATGAAATAGTACCTGTCGTCTAATCTTGTAAAGAGAAAAACACTACTCTTCACTTAGTTAAGCCAGGAAACGTCTGCACGTAAAACCCATTATTATTGGTAATGTTACCCATAAAACACAATGTTTCCCTTTGTTATCAGAAATTTAGTTTGTTTCCGGCAATTAAAGTCGATTTAGTTTGCTAAAAAGGTAATATTTTATGGTGCCGTTAATTTATCGCGGTTCGAAACAATGAATGCACACCCGAAGGCCGACTCTTGGGAAATCCGGTCGAATACAACATCATTTAGAATGCGCAGATTCACTGAATTATAATGGACTGATGGGCGATTTTTTATTAATAATGATACTATATTAGACACTAAGACTGCTTGTTCACGGATACAATTTGCACTATGGTTTTTTAGCTTCTTCGAAGGATTGATCTTAAATATTTTAATTCTAAATCAAAACAAAGATTTACCTAAGGTTTTTTGAATTTAAATCTCAATAACGTAACTTCATATAGAGAAATTAAAAATAAATCATAGCTTTTGTAATTTAATGTTTAATATAGTATGTCTTCTTTTTCGTGCTTTAAACCTTCATTTCATTAGCATCATTTCAGATCTCCCAATACTAAAACTGACGAATATACATAGAAAAACCATTTTCATTACTTCAATACTAAATTGCGACAAATGTTAATATTATGAAAAGTAAAGGATTTAATATTAAATTTTATTTTACTCAATAGATAATTTTAAATATAAATATTTTCCCCCTAGACTAGCATCATCACACATAACATGGAAAAAATCCCAAATAATTTACGCAAGCCGATAACGCTATGAATGCACTTAAATATTTGACAGCTGAACGGATAAGATTAAAAATAAATAATCACTTTTTTTTATGCCTCTAGCCAGCGGCGCCACGTCTCTGTGTAGTGTACGGGGAAAAGATGGTAAACCACTGCACAATGTACATCTGTGATATTTATACGAAAACAATTTGCTAGCCATCCCTTAACCCGTCGGCGAAATGGACACATGAAGTGAATTTGTAGTGTAATATCATTTGATATAAATGGACGATTTGATAGGCTATCTATTTAATTTCTTCTTGAATGAGCTTTGTCTATTTTCAGTTGAGGGTTATTAGCATATTATTACAGCAGTTTGTATGTGCATCTTTGTTGAATTATTTAACTTTCTCTCGATTTGTATTAGCCACATTACGTTATAATACGTGAAGGTATTGGGCCCCTGTTTTACTAGGGGTAAGTGAAAAATGAGAGATTGCTCTTGTATCGTGCCCCATACAAATAAAAATTTTATACGTGCGCCCAATAACCAATACTATTTAAAACGATTAGTGATACTATAAAAATAATACTAATTGGCAATACTTTTACGATCATTTCATTATCGATTAAATATTAACATGGGAAAGTCAAGCAGACCATTAAAATTCTCGAGGTTTATCAAAATAACTTCTAAAAGAATGATTTAGCGTACACTTTTCATTTTTAATGTGCTATTTTATCGATTTCCAAAATTAACTGTCAAATTACGTTACTTTATTTATGACAGTGTTTTTAATTTCCTAAAAAATATATTATTTTATATTTTGGGTATCGCAACACTGTCCGTAGATGAAAAGCAGCTGAACAACGCTAATTGGTATAAAATTTATTTACGCATTTTGTTTAAATGAGTGTTCAACATGAAAACGTGCATGTATTAATTTTAATTGTTGCTATATGCAAATTGTATTGCTATTTTAGTGAAAACGAAACTTGAATAAGCTATTTGAGATGGTTGACAATAGTTTGTTACATTGCGTTAACTCGGCTTTATATGTGTATTAAATACTTCGTTGAGAATACCAAATTTAACCAACGTCTTTTAAAATGGAATTTGGAAAACAAAAGTATATTCCAATACTGCTAAATCTCGTCAAAAACAAACAAATATATTTTTACTTACTTAAAAATTGTGAAATGTTTACTGTGCATACTTTTCTCTGAACCTAAAGTTTAAATGTCCTTAAAATTACATGTAACTACATATTTTCATTTTTATTAAGAAATTTGTTGAATTGACTGATATATTTTTATGTATTGACATTACTTTAATTTGTCTGCCGTTTAAATCACCTCGTAAGACCTCAAATACCTCATGTGTAAGGCCTCAAATAAGCATTGCTAGAACTCCACTTAAAAGTTAAAGCCTATAAGTCATTACACCCCGAGTACTTGTATGATTATATAGTGGTCAGCCGTGTGAGCAGGTAACATAGGTGTCAAATTTACTTTACAAACAAGATCAACAATTACTTTCTCAGGCATTGTTTTATTTTAGACGAGCGCTTGAAGTCTAAAACATCATTCAGACTGCTACACAATATCAAAACATGTTTTTAATATTCGTTTAAAATTTTGTAAACTTAGATTTTTTTCTTAATTATTTGTATAAATCGACCATTTTAACAACTGTTGGTGATGGGATCAGTGTCAGGACTAGGCAGTTTTGTATCCTAAAATTTAGACCAAAGAGATCGGTAATTATCACATGACTCAGTGGAGAGATTTAATATTTATGCCGCGGAGGATGGAAGACAACGTAACATTATTCATCCAATTCCACCCATTGAAAATCGGCGTTGCGACTCAATGTCTATGGGCTAAAATACGAACCGCGAATTAGTAAAATCAGAACTGGTTTTCTGTAATATGGCTGCGGGCGTAGCATAAATTGTATTTTGATAGAAACATCCTCTCGAAAATAACGTTTTGATTATACGCAATTATTTTGAATCGACCGTCACGAAAAAACTATAAAATCGCTCGACTTTTCATTTGCATATTTTTTTACACTCGGCATGACGACTTCGTTTGGCTCGGTAAATTATTTAATTGCTCAGCGAGAGAAGAATTTTTCGCGGTCGAAGTATTATAGAAATAGATTCATCTGTTTAAAGTAAATGTTTGGTTGACGTATAAGTGCATAAAGATATCTTGGAATTGACGTAGCTAAGTGATATACGATCGATATCCAGGATGGAGCATTTTAACCGAGTGCGGAATGTCCAACGTTCACAGCTATATCGGTTTAAATCCAAATATGTACTAGGTAATGTGCCTTTAAAATAATATCGACACAAAATCTGTAGAGCAGCGAGAAACTTATAGAAAACAACAAAAAAAAAATTATAAGATAAACGTGTATTATGTTATTTTTGAAAGCAGTAGTTGCTAGTGTGAAAGGAAGAGATTCCAGTTGTATAAACATTACCAACTGAAAAAAAATAAAAATATTCTGAAATATTAGAATGCTAATCAATATGATTACAGTCATAGACAATATTAATATGTACAGAATACTAAACAGCCTGAAAAAAATTTCTTCGCATTTTGAAAAAACTCGTAAATAATTTTATTAAATGCATTAATATTTATTTAATGGCTATATTTTTTAAAAAACACGAAGTTTTTAAATTTAATTTTACGGATTAATATAATGTTTTAATTAATTAAACCAAAAGTTATCAATCGGTAGACAATTTAGACACATACAGACAAGAAGGCTAAAACAGGTCTAGAGACGTACATAACCGTGCATTCATACGGTGACGGGAAAAGAAAGTCTCTTATATAGACGTATATTATTAATTATCTGTGCCCAGTCACTGACTGACAATGATATTGAAACCGGGCACTGGATTAAGATCAGAAAAATAGTATTCATACATATTCGAAGTTGTCATGTACACGGCTTTTTTGCAGAGCAAAGCCTAACTCCCACGCAACTCTGCTGCGACAGGTTTCACGAAACGCTTCTTGGCTTTTTATTCTGACAATACCGATCCATGAAAATTTTCAGCGAAAACATCAGATGTAATAAACGCATAACCAATGGACAATTTGCTTTAATTCTATATCACATTATTGTTGGTACCGATTCGAACGTGTACGAACGTATTGATCACCACGTAGCTGAGCGTTCATCACGTTCGTTGCATAGAAATTCCCGTCTCGGATAGTGCGAGGCTAGAAAACATCGAATCGGGTTAGTTGAAAAGGGGGTTTTAGATAATAATTCAGCATCAAAGTAAACTAAGCAGTCCGTCACAAAATGAATGTAAAAAAAATTATATTGGTAATTTACACATTTCTCACCGAAATAGACAGAAGTTGTGATGAATGGGGATTTTTAATCGCCTTGCTTATACGGATACCTTAGTCAGTAAAAAATTATTGTCACATTATCTGCGGGAAGTAATACACGCTATTGTCAATGCGGTAGACGTACACTTGACATATAATACATATATGCGGTAAGATACGTGGCAAAATCTAAATAACTCTGCGGTCAACAATTGTTGGTGTTATCATGTGATTAATTCAACTATTTACTAAAGCACCGCGATGGAAATCTCGTGCTTACAAAGAAAACCTTGGTGGTATGGGATATCTAAGCAACGAATGGCCGACATTTAAACCTGCATAAACTTGATTGGGAGCGAATTGCTATATCCGGTTAGTCAGCTGATGTCATATGATTTTTTGTATCAGTGTTTTGCAATTTTGTTATTATTTATAATTTCACAGAACTTTTTTCCTCGGATGACAATGAAAAGTTGGCAAGTCTTTCAAATTCAGAAACAGCAATATTAAACCATCATTGTCAATTAAACTGGGCGCAGTTTGTGACACAAGTTTCACCCATGCTTTGCTTATTATTTTGGCAGGAAGGTATAAAGCTGTATTTCTGATTTTTCGTAATCAGTAGGGATGAAATTTGCTGGAAAAATTGTCGGTTGGCCATTTATCTACTGACATCTTTTAAATACGTTTAAAATGACGAAAATAATTGACTAGTATGGTTAAAGTTCTTTGGGATACCTTCAGTGTTCAGGATTCAGTAATTGAACGAGCGTCGCCAATTATAATGATATTATAGTAATGTAAATTTTGAGTAATATTAAAACTCTTACCCAGACCGAATTGAAAGTCACTGTATCAGAACAACGCGACCAGTCCAAGCATGTGTACGTCGGGTGTTGCCAGAGATAGTTAAATTTTGGCCACGTCGCGACAATGTCAGCAAAATCAACAAAAGTTAGGAAACTTGAGGGACTTAAATTTTTCCTTTTTTGAAAGTTTTCTTGTGAAAAATATGCTGTGTATTTCGTTTTACTTCATTACTTGTCTTCTAGCATTTTCTTATTAAATATATCTATTTTTACTACGAAATTTAATAATATGTAAAAGAGTGGCGGATTGTTTTCATTTAATATTTTAAATACATCTGCTGGCAACACTGCGTATGTCGTTATTTGAATAATAAATGTGAATTCGTTTACACATGATGATTGAGTAAAAACAGAAGGTATGCATAATTACTCGGAACACCTGTGTATTTTTTGAAGTTTCAAAATAACACATCAATTTATAAGATGAGAAAATTTCGCTAACTCGAATATGAAATGCTTTAAAATCATAACACGCAATCGGTTCAAATGAAATATTCCTATTTACATTTCCGTGCCTTTCCTCGTTTATATCACACACAATAATCATTTTTATTTATTGAAAACCAATAATGCTTTATGTTTATAATTTCAATTGATAGTAGATTTTGTTATACCATGTCCGCAACAAAAGTGGAGCGTGTTAATCTGAACAGTGTGACCACTACGGAACATAGATTTTATGGATGTCCGCATCACTTTGATAGATGTTATCACGAGAATTTATTGTCAGCCAATTGCTCAATCCACTAGATATCCAGTCCTGCAACTTGGAATGTTTTTCAAAACCAGCAGCTGTGTGAATCGAATTCCCCGAATCTCGCACGTTAACCTCTTGGCTACCGGTGATAGTTTATTTAACTGCCCATTTATTAATAAAACTACACAGAGTTTCAATTATATAAGAGATAGGGGCGGAAAACATTTAGATAGGTATATACTAACTGACTGGTGATCGACTGCACAAATACTGTCAAATCCTGTTATAACAAAACTCGTGGAACCACCCATTTTGTTTCATTATACAGAATTTTTGTTATAAAGGAATGTTTATTCTACCAATATACAATAGGGCAGAGTCAGAATGGCACTAAGTATAATCAAATGCACGTCAATTTGTATATCTTACGAAGTTACTCTTGAGACACTCCTCATAATTAACGTTCGTTACGTTACTATACCCGCCCTCATAACGATGGTAGAGACGTGGTGTGTTTTTGAAGGTATTTCAACTATGCGAATAACGCAATGTGCCACTCGTAAAAAAGAGTTCCTTTAATGTTAGCTGTAATTTTGGCAAAGCCCCAAGACAGCTTTTGAAATACTACGTGGCTACCAAGGACATACATTAATTTCTCCAGCCGAGATCAATCGACAGATATTATTTATTAGCTAGAGTAATACGTTAACTAAAATTATGATTTTATTTCCGTATGTTATACAGATCCGGACGTGAGCGCGCAGTTCAAAGTCTATGAACTCATAATTACAGTGTTTGTTAATTCTATCAAATTTACAATCTGCACACGTAAATGCATTGTGCAGTATATTACCACCGGATAACGGAAGCTTCATACGTCGTTTATAAATAATTGATATACTATATGTACACGTAAAAGTATTCAAAGTAAATATTTTATTCACACAGAAGTATTGAATGAGACAGCATGGCACCTATGATTTGACTAAGCATGGAACTGAGTTAGAGGTAGATCAAATTATAGGACGGTATGGGGGAATGAACGTGAATAGAAATCCTGGAATGTTGAAATTCTACCAATAGACAAAAACGGAATAATACTGATTCTAATTAATGCATTTATATTGTAAACCCGAATGAAAGTGGTATTCATTGATTGAATTGCGCGTTAAAGATTATTGTTATAACTGAAAAAGCTACATCCAAAACTTAATTAATGTGCGGAATTCTGTCGAAATTTTGGATTTGCCCTTCTAAAAATATATGCTAGAGGTGACCAAGATTCATATAAATCACTAGGAATACTAAGACTATTTTTAATGAAAACTATTACAAATGGAAAATCTGTTAAATTGCAATACACTTGCGATCAAATACAGCACTGGAAATTTCACATTTTTTTTCACATTTACACTAGACATTAAAACAAAATTAATTCATATGAACTACGGCGAAAGCGTAAAATTTATGTTTTTCATATTTTAAAGCAGTATTTTATTACTTTATGATTTCAGAAAATTTATTAATTATGTAAAGATTAGCGGAGCAAAATACAAAAATTAGAAATGTTTAGGACAAAAATTAACAATTTTAGATTAACAATAAATTGTCTGCTCAGCTTATCGCGACGTTTCCGGAAAACTTTCGAAAGTAATTTCCATTTTTTTAAATGCAATAATGTTTTCCATGATATATAACTTTCACTATAAAATGTCGTGATTTTTAGACTATTAAGAATGAACTGTTTTAGAATCTGGTAAGATACATCAAACTTGCAGTGATTGCGACAATTCATTATATTTAACTGTAGATTGTAAACAAAATTAGTTACTTTGATTAATAAGATTTAATTCATATTTGACTTTTCCGCATTTTTCATCGCACGTGTTGTACAAGAGAGCGAATCTTGGATGATTGTATATAAAGAAAAGCTGATATAATACATAATAAGTCAAGAACGAGACTGATAACAATTCATAAAACCAGTTGAATAAGTGTGTTTATTTGGTCAACATCTTTACAATATGCAATACCGGTTGGCTTTGTTTATTGAATAATATTTAATTTGGAACAAAATTTCCCACCAAACACGAACATAAAGAAAATCAGCATAACAAAAAGAGCAAGAATTTACTTAAAATCCGCTACCTGTATTTGATTCAACTGATAAATTGAACAAAATTATACGAAAAACATGCTAATTCTTACTATCTTCGATTTATTAGCCAAAAAATACAATAATTTATAATACTCTATAAAAAAATATTATATTGCAAAAAAAATGTGTTAAATCTTTCAAAATAAGAGGATGTTTGTTGTGGTTAACTCAGTGTTGCTATATAATTAATAAATATCCCCACAAATATTTACTCGTCTCTATGGAAGATTCTAAATTTAAAACATATATGGTTTTCTTTGTGATTTGTATTCGCCTCTAAGAGGTTTTCTGAAGTACCTAGTATATAAATTATAATAGGCAGACCATAATGTTTTGAATTGAATATGCGTGTTTATATTTTAGTGCATTCATTTCACACATGAACCCTGAAATAACAAAAACACAGGCCCTTGTCCCCTTATCCCGTGGTAGCCATACATGGAAGACAAAGAAGCTAAAAACGAGTTAGAACTTGAATGCTTTATGACGAGAAAATTACCAATCTCAAAAGCATATGGATGTGGATGCAAGTGTGTCGCTGTAGTTTATTTTTTTACTCCGCATAAATCTGTAACTATTTAAAAATTAGTCACACTAATCCGTGAAGCTGTCAGATTTAGTCGTAAATTATTAGTTTACAAAATATAAATCAAGCTTGTTTCTGTGGCAGCATATTTTTGATTTATTTTTATTACAAATGGGTCATACTATATTTGTGCATATGTATACGTATAATAACAAGCCTATCTACTTTGAACTACTGCATAACAAATACATAGTTGTTATAATATACATAATTATATTTGGCGTACAGAATTAGATCTGTCTTTGACAATATATTCCCATACATAAATATTAACAACGACCTATTAGAATCTTATTAAGATCTCTTGGTAAGTCCATTTAGGCACACTCAGAAAGGATTTCCTTGGAGACTGCTTTACGTTCATCTCGCTACGGTATACAACTAAAATACTGTGAATAAGTGGCGGGTATTGTAGTGGGTACAATAAATGTGCAAATCTGGAGCGAAAACTACTATAATTATTGGACAGTCCTTCGCATGGCACTTCAGATATTTAATTTTATCAGTACGCTTCATGTTCTTTACGCAGCGGTATATTCCCATCGTTATAATGAAGTGATGGGTAAAACAACTGTTTGAATTATAAATAGGCATTCATCCAATATAATATCAAGATCCTGGGACATCCTTATCATCTTGCAGCGAGTTTTGCTTTCTTTACCTCGCTGCAGTGCCACGCCGTGGATAGGAGGAGCCCTTGTGCAAAAAGTTTTTTGAAATATGTTTATATATTCATTGTTTTATTGTATAACTTACACATTTTTAATCTTCTAGCTGTTTTAAGAGTATTTTAAAGTGTCTTATTTGTGTAATATATAATTAGGCAGATATCATAGCAAATAGAAAATTATAGTATAACGAGGCACCTATAATATTCAGGCGCCCTCGTGCTGTGCACAATCTGGACAATTATCACGGCGCGGCCCTGCTTTTTGTTGTATATTTAATAATTATACTCAATATATTGTAAAAATATCACGGATATTTTAGTGAATTTAAATAATTTTGAGTTTCAGATACAAAACATATTTTTTTGCAAATTATAAATATTACGTATATCATATTTTGTATTGCGTTCTCAGTTTCAATAGAGGTCGAAAAGACCCGCGCATTCGCCATACAATTCCTACCAATGTCGATTTAATTAAAAATACATCTTATTATAAATTTATTTATGACGTGAAATACTGCGGCACTGTGGGCGTAAGGTTTTGTAGGAATTCAATATAGAGTGCAACAAACTTGTGATCTTCCACTAAATAATTATGCCAACAAGCACTAAATGCGTCGTCAGCTTACATGAACACAGAATTAATTGCAGTGTTGATATACGAAAAATACTATTTACCCTACTTCGAATATCAAAACATTCCTTTTGAACTATGCGCAATATAAATATTGTTTTATTAATATGACGATGTTTTAAGTGGAAAAACGAATTTTCGATTTCAATGGGGCTCTTGACCTATCTGCACGTATCCTTGTCATACCATAGCTATGGTTAAATCAAAACACTACTCTTGAAATAGCTCTTTCTTTTCAATAATTCCAAGTTTGGTATTAGAAAATCTTAGTCTGCCATAAATACGTGATATTTTAAATTGATGACGTGGAATTAAAATGTGTTAAAATTATACCCTAACTTTTATTTCAAAGTTTATATTGAAATTGAATTCATGATAGTAAACAGAAATGTGCGTATACTACACTAATAGCATAAGAAATTGATTGAAAGACAAGCAATCAAAAACCTTCTGAAAAAACTTTGTTGTTTGCCTGAACCATAATGAAATCCTCAACATAAAACGAATTTAACATTTATATCAATCGGCTATCGAAATAACCATCGACAAACTACTTGCTTAACTTATAAGATGTTTATAATTTATAGAGTTTAAAGATCATTGTTATTTGAGGTTTCAATGGAATATGCAGATAAAAACGGATCCACTTTTATAATATTTATAATCACATGTACTATGTGTCCTGAAACGTAGATTCATGATCACCAATTACGGATTTATTTATAATATCAAGGTTATATGTCACCTTGCGGACTGGCATCAACTTTTTTTACACGCAGTTGTTATCACAAATAAACTATAGGAACTGACAGTGAATTACAGTGTAGTTCTGAAATCACGATCCTGTTTACGTAAAGTGTTGCTTTCGGAATGTTAAAAACGACACTAACAGGGTCAAGTGAAACAGCTACTCGGAATAATCAACACAAAGGTATAGCGATGACGCCAATTCACCAATTAGCGTCAGGTTGGTCACGTTTTTTCGTATGCCGCAAGAGGATGACCTATTATTTATGAATTCTGCATCAAAAGCCTTTTCAAAAGCGTTGAACCTTCGACAATTTATAATCAAATTCCAATTATGTGTTCATTTGGTAATTATCATCATAAATCTACAGTATGTTGAAGGTTTTGTGAAATTATGGCACTCCTCATTTGCCTTCCTGTATTAAAATAACGCCCAATACCAGGTCTGCCAATTAAATATTCGTGAGTTTCAATAGTTTCTAACAATACAATTAATTACACGTGTTACGACTTTATTACACCAAAGAATCATTTCTTTAAGTTCCTTCATTTATTAATTACATTCAAACTAACCCCTTTTATCACAGCACTTTTTGGTGCAGTATTCAGAGCTTAAATTTACAAAATATTGATCTCGTCATTCTTTATACTGCAAACTGAATTTAATAAAAATAAATAAGCAGGTTTAGCTGGTTCGTCTAAATATACTACTAAAATTGATCAATATTTAACCATCCTTAATTAGTCGCCAGACGTTTTGGTACTGACATACATACTAATAACGATTTTAATTAGCGATTGACTAGTTTCGGTTAAAAATGGAATATTTTAAGGATTTACAGAAATACAGGTAATGGTTATTACTGTAATCAACATACAGTCCTTCGCGAAATTAATCAACGATTAAAGTTAATAGGGCATTAAACGGGTTGACCCTATTTCTAAAATTTCTATCGGTTACATAGCATCTAATTTATTACAGTAGTTACTTCATCCATTGTTATTAATAATTCTTTTACAGCTTATTCCGAGAAATGACAATAAAGTTTATGGCTGGAATTGCGGTCGCAAATGCCAGGAATGCTAATAAGCTGTCACAAAATGGAGTCGCGAAACAAAATGGCCGATGCATTATAGACGCGGATGAGCGCCTTTTATGGCCCTCGATGCAACAAAGACCTGCAGCGTTAATCCATTATGCCTATAAATCTTGGAATTTTATTTCACATCTACAATTATATTACCTGTTCACGGATTTATAATATTTGCCTGCCATAGGATCCTCTCACGATAGGCTTTGTAGCATAATTACTCGACAAATTTTAATAATAAACTTACGTTCATAGTTCAATAATTATAATGAAAGATTACTTATTTATGTATTCACAAAATTAAAAACATGAGACCACGTTTCACTTTACCATCAAATCCACTAAATATATCCATTTTGTGGAGTTTTTTTTTCCTTCGAATTACGTTCGCAGGTCGACGATAAAACACCAGAAATAAATATTGGACAAATCTATTAAATAAATTGTTTTCGGTTCGTATAAAATAATTAATAATGTTCTCAATCCATTCCATGTTAACTTGTTAACATAGCCATCCTGGTAATTAAAAAACAATAATCACATAGTATTCAATTTTGCCTCCCCGATAGCGTACACCAGTGCTCCGCAACCCCTGTGCCACCAGATGATGTTGGGTGTGCTGTGGCGCATTTCGCCATAACCAGAAAAATACCACAAATTTAATTTTCAATGAGCATTTCTTTCTTTTTTCTCTTGGTGTGGCGTGAAAGAAAAAGGGTTACGGAGTACTGGTGTACTGGTCAGCGCACGCGCCTCGCAATGTCGGGAATGCGGGGTCGATTCCCACATCTGTCAGATTCTAAAAACATCTAAAAATGCAGGACTGAATTGAGTTGAGCAATTGTCTGACAAACAATTCTCATGGGAAAATAATCTAGTGGAGATCCATTACAGTGGATATCTTCACACTGCTTAAATTCATATGCTCTATTTTCAGGGTGAACATGATATACATAAAAGTATTCAATTATGCTTAGAAATACAGTTTGGAAATATAAGTGTTGACATAAATATGCCCAAAGTTTACCGATACACCCATCGACACACTTAACTTATCTCTCTACGGTTCACGTTCGTAGCGTGTGGTTTTGAATGGAGACATAATGCTTACAGACGAAATATTTTATGTTAAGTTGTTTTAATTTTAGATTTATCCTTTGTTGCTAGGCATTCGTCTCGCGCGCTTCCTCTTTCCAACCAAACTAAATACACTTCAACATTTTCAGACATCTACTGCTTTTAATTTAAATAATTATACAATAACTTTGAGGATCGACCTGATACAATTACGAAAGACTTAATGTGATAATATCTTGTAGATATTGCTGTCATTCGTCCTAGATATAAAAATAACATTTTCAAAGGTTAAGAAATAAATGGAACTTTCACGGCTTGTAAATATCCACTCCAGAAAATAAGTCGATACTTATATGAATCCGTTTAGACTTTTTTTTATTATTATGTTTGATAGATTTTGTTTTTACGAGAATTGGATGTGACTCTGCTGACTGACAAACAATTGGAATAATCGCAAAAAACACCGAAAACGTTTTTATCCATCCAAGGACGCTAGTGTTGACATTCGTAACTGGAGCAATTCAAAATCAATTCGGAATGTTGTAGGGTGTAAATAAATAAATAAACAAAACATTTATTCTATTTTCAATAATATTATATACCATATATTATAATATCAATTGAAAATTCAGAGCCGTCTGTGTATAAAATGTGATATTCAAACTAACATATAATTAAATAAAATAACGATACAATATAATATGCCAAATGATAAAGTTAACTTTTCAAACCTCCAATCGAGCTGAAATGGTTAAGAGGAAAAAATAATATAGCCGAGGAAAAGAAAAATAAAAGAGTGAAAGAGAAGGAGGGATATCGCGCGCGTGCCGTTGCTCTTCGGGACAAAGAACTTCTTCTTTATTTAAAACTTTGAGCGCGTACGCGTCAATTACAACGCAAGTACTGAAAACTGACCAAAATAAATAAATAATCAAGAAAGACCAAAGACAATATTATGAGATGGCAATGTTGCCAACGAGTGAAAGTTTTATTCCTTAATTTTTTGTATAAATTATTTTGGTAATGCTCACATTTTTAATAGTGTATAACTATTTACTATGTAGTATGTTTCATAAATAGTTGAGAAAGTATAAATATTATGGTAACTCTATAAATAATGACCAAATACCAAAATTCGCGTGTTGAATTTAATAATCATACCGAAAGTAAGTAAAATTCTACTAATAGTTTTGTACGTAAAAATACCGCCAAACCATCAATCAGTCGATGATTTCAATTAATTATAATATTGATAAAGGCAAAACAATCCACAGTTCTAAAATAGAGTTCAACCGCAGAATGTTAACTCAACCCATATGCATTATGGCAATTCTATAAAACTCTTCGCGTTATGGAAACCAAGAGGAAAATAAAAGAATGGGTTTAGAAAAACTCGATCGTATTGAGAAAGACATAGTATGAAAGAAGATGTATAAGTGAGTTCGATTTAGTCACATTAAACCTACAGCAGTATTACCACAAAACCTAACAATATTTAAATAATTTTAATTGAAATAAATAGTTATGTAGATGGCAACACCGTTTGCCCAAGATGGAAGCACAAAGAGGATATGCATTGGTTAAACTCCACTCACAGCCGGAAGTCTGCGAGTGAAGATATTAACAATGACCGCTTACTGTGCTGCAAGACGTTATATCATTATTCGTTCATTAAAATAATACATGAGTTTTAAATTCTGAGTGGTCACGTAATTACAATAAGTGCCAACACAAAATACGGGTCTTGTAGCGTCTGTTGGGGAAATCAAAAAATATAACTTGATATTTTTCATTTGATTCGTTCATACGTATTATAATATCCAATGCTGCCATAAAAATATCGATATAGCAGTACACAGAAAAATGTTCTAATAAGTATATTAATAAGAACTTTTAACAATATTATGTTCCAATCACATCTAAAAGACACCATCAATGTGCACTTTCTTTCAATACTTCAGCATCTGGTATGCAGGTGATACATTTCAACCATATCTTTTTTGGTTTCGGTTATCATCCTACGAGCTGTCTAATGGAATCGATTATAATACATGACGATAGGGTAATCTTTGCTACCATGCGCACAAATGATTATATGCCAAGATTTTTCTTTCTAATAAATTCAACATTATCCGACACGCTGATTAATTCAAACAATCAATAATATGATAAAATGGCAAAAAAAAACTGAAAGCCATAAACACGACGTTGGAATCAATGGGGGTGTGTACAATTATTACGGTTTCTCGACAGCGGGGAATTTTCATATAACACGTCCAATCGCATCTAGAGTTGGCTGAAGTCCGTTTCACGATGCCATAATACAAATGATTGTACTACTGAAACAGCAGAGCGTAGGAGGATATTATAACATTCGTAGATCGATAAAACACAAATGAACATTTTATAGACACTCGTGTGCGTCAGACAGACGACTGGAATTGTGGAAATTCCACAAGTAATAGCTGCCAAGTAAAATGTGGATACGTTTAATTATTGTCGTGATCGTTCGTAACAGCTTGGCGCCTGCGATAAAATTTAACGCGAAAATGAATGTCTATGTAGATATGTTTTTTTTTACTATTATTAAATAGTGCATCAAGATAATTAAACTGACTCCAGAGTACTTGTCGCTTAACCAATATTTTATCGTAACTGTACATCCTGTGGAAATGTTAAAGTCCTGGCTGACTAACTTTAGTCTATCCTACCTGCTGTCGGACCTGTCGAGTTAGTTTTTCACAGAGGAGAATTTCATTTTTATAAGCTTTTTTTAATTGCAGCATCGTATGGTGATCACAATGATTCTTATATATTTTTTCAAGCAAAAAAAAAAAACGCATATTCATATGTTCAGCAGAGACTGCGTGGTAACCTAAGTCTTAAACAATTAAACATTTTTGACCAATTCAAATAGGTGTCGCTTTAAATAAAGTAGATACTCTTCTAATACACTTAGTGAAGACTACGTGAAAGGACGGAGTAGGTGGATATTGGACATACTCATAAGACCTGTTAAGTTCATGTTTTAACTTGGGGTATTAAGAAACTTGCAACATATATTTAGAAAAGTTTGTAGAATGCCGAATGTTACCGAGGATGAGAATATTGGCATATGGATTTGGAGAGTGCTGATGTAACATTCATTCAGAAAATTAACGAATCCACGAATTTTCACCACTGGATGCATAGATTTTCTATAAACATATAGTGCATTGAACTTTTGGCCGGGCGTTCAAAAAGTTTTCAATATTAAGAATACCCAAGCGTCTGGTTTAAAACAAAGGATAAGGTCGTATGTTGGGTGTATGAAGTTCCATCATTTTATAAATGTTTATTTTCTGCGAATAAAAAAGGTTAAACACCATTTTACATTATAGGCCAATAATGTCGACAACGTGGAGACGTATTTCAACAATGCACTTTCACGAGAACTGATTTTCGGCCCAACCATTATGTTCAACTTCCATATTTAAATTTTAGATAATATATTTTAAAATATGCAAATTGATGTACGCCTCCAAGACTACTTACTTTTAAGTAACAATTTTAATGCACAATTTGAAGTATTTTACCATATTTCAATTTGATTTAGATAGTTAAATGATGAGTATTGACAACATGTATCAGGAAGTAATTATTGCTTTAGTTTTTCGTATTAAAAGAACATAAAATATGGTTACACTAAATTTATAAATATGTATAACGAACGAGTATAGCGAATGTGGCTCGGATTAGATGAGATAACATATTTATTGCGGTAGTCGGATTTCAAGAATACAATAAAAAATATAACCTTCCCACGATATATGGTAAATAGTAATAAATCTATACATTTCCCATTCAGTGCATTCTGCTATTTCGCAATATATTATGTGTATTAGGTAAATATATATTATTATGAATACTTCCTGAAGAAACACGCGGTGCTCAATTAGCATTTCCAAGGTGAAGGCCGCAGACGTGGATTGGAAGTTATTTGCTTCAGTTTATGATTCTTTAATAAATATATATGTGTACACAATATTCCATTAAATGTAGCAATTTGTTTTTATCTCAATATGAATCTTATTAAATCCTGTTAATTAAAACCCAACATACTTTAAAAATATAATTCAATAATTACTGAAAATACTAACTAATTACTTAAAAAAAGTAATTTTCGACGCTGGCCCTTGCTCGACTATGCATTGCGACATCAAGTCAGTGTAAACTCGCCTATGTCTATTTATCGAGCCAATCGGATTTTGGCGTCCTAGAAGTCCGCTAATTACTACCTACAGAATATATTTGATGAAGCTACATGATACTGGCATGACCTAGGTCGTAGGAGGGCGCGAGAATATGTAGGAATGACTGGCGAAAAGGAAATTTGGCGGCTCCATGTGGTATCGATACGTACGAAAATAGACAAAGTGTCGATATAGACGAAGAAGAATAAGTTCATAAAAGCTCGTGTTTATTTCTCGATCGTTTGTCACCGGTTTGATTCTAATATTAATGAAACGGTCTATAAAAATTACAGAGATAATTCTGAGCCGAGAAACATTC
Source organism: Rhyacophila evoluta (assembly GCA_022683975.1). Classification (NCBI taxonomy): domain Eukaryota; kingdom Metazoa; phylum Arthropoda; class Insecta; order Trichoptera; family Rhyacophilidae; genus Rhyacophila; species Rhyacophila evoluta. Next base: position 3,226 of record JAGVSQ010000448.1, on the reverse strand, counting down.
AGAAGCTGTTTAACATACCATGTATACGGATTTCTATGTATGCAATAATTGTCCTTGTTCAAAAAACTAAATGCTAAAAATGTTTCATACACAAAGTGATGTGAATAGTTACGTAGATTATATTTCATAACAGCCGCACGTGCCTGCATTAAAAGCATTTAAAGTCTCAAATTTAATCTGATACAACAGAGTCTGTCATTTTGAGCTTTTTTAATACCATTTAATTTTAACGAAAATACTCCAATTGCTTATCTACGTTTAAATTTTTTTTAAAATACTTCAAACTATGCAGAAGTAAATTACACTAAAGACTTTCCTATAATTTAGAAGCAAATTTTACACATAATACTTATGAAAGGTTAATAATGTTGTTGTAATTAGACACCTTTTATGTAATGAATTCTATTGTAATCAACTATCAAATAATATAGTAACTTTTGAAAAATCAAAATTAAATAATCTAACATCGAATGGTGATTATTGGAATGGAAAAATATCATTTAACCTACGCAAACAGAAGCGAGACAATTTAAAAAATAATGATGACTTTACTATACTACTTCCACAAATAGAAATAAATAGATTTAATTATTTAAATGTATTCTTAAAATTCTTTGGATTCAGCACTGTTAATCAAATTCAGCATAAAATAACAAATCTATGTACAATTGAGCGTGGAATTTATTTAAATGTATTGAATCTTTCCTATTTTTCCTGAGTTAAATCGATATAACTTTTGTATTCAATTTTATTTCATGAAAGAGAGATTAAATAATCCGAAACAGTTTCAAGTGTTCTGTGGTCCAGTAGAATTAATTCGTTTCGAAATCCATAATAATAGAGAGGAAACAGAATGAGTTATGCCATATGACCGCTGACCTTAGAACGAATTTGATAAATTTACAGAAGACATTTTTATACGTTCAAACATTTACGAAACAGAAACAATTATTCATCTTTTAAAAACTACTAAACTACGCGACTTTTTACTCAGTCCGTTGCCATTTGAATAATTATTTTACTGACAAATAACATTAAATTGTGATAAATTTGAGTAGGAGCTTTTTCTATTCGATTCATTTATTTATTTAAAACGCGGAGAAATTTTTTCACTTGCTATTTAATGACAAGTTGTGACGTTAACACATCAGACAAAGTCATAAATGATAATAATTAGCAATTAGTTTATTCCTAATCGTATAGATTGTCATGATATTCGCATTACCACCAGTCGGCTACTAGCAGATGTGTGGTGTCAACTGTCAACAATCATCCAAAATAGAAAGCATTCCATTATCAATGACAGTACGAAGATATCGTCAGATAATGGTGGCGACTAATTTGGTATAATATGACAGTGCGCAACCTAGATTTAGTCGCAAATATAACAAGCTACTAATAACATATAAAACGGAATCTGAAGTTGCTTAAACTTGAAATCAATTGAAAATAGTTCAGGTCGTCAGGATAAAATTTGGTTCCTCGTTGACCTTGTCGGGAAGTACGTTATTTATACAGCGTTGCAGTTATATTATTTACGTGACTGGTTCGAAAGTAAGATCAGCATATTTATTTTACTTAAATGTTTTACATATAAATGGGGGAGGTATTTTACGATCACCGCATACTTTTGAATATGTTCATTTTTTTTTCGGTTTCCATGGTTTTTCAATGTGTTTTACTTGAGAAAGATTACCACCAGGGGAAATTATTGTCTAGCCGTACATAATGTGTCGTGTTCATTACTACTCAATTCCTTATCAAGTTATCATATATAAAGTAACAATTTATAATAAATATACCTAATGGTTTGTTTATGTTATAAATGCATTTATTAATTACAGTGTCGACTACTGTGTTTTAATATTTTCATAAGCTGCATTTTGCACATACGTAAGATAAAGTCACTCGCACGTGCGTGATAAGAAATCTGAAACAATACAGTTGGTCATTATTTCAACAATAACACTAACAAATATTATTATTACGTACTATCCTCAAGAGAACGATAACTCTCATATCATATGTCACGCGACAATACACACACGTCTATGTGACATAATTGCTTTATGGATTGTTGCTAGACTTTAAGGCCGAGACTACGATAGGCTCCACGGCGGCAGAGCGACAACACGTTTCCGTCACGATAACTTGCTCACTCACCTTATATAGCCATTTTGCATCTCTGTTGCCGACGCTCTGCTGCTGTCGTTGTGCCGCCTCGGCATCTATCGTAGCCCCACCCTAACTCGGCAGAGTACATTTTTTACTTATATTAATATCAATTCTCTCGTAAATAATACACGTGTCACGATTTTTTACTCATTTCGTTTCATTACAGTTTTTTCTTCAATTTCAAATATACGTGACCGGTTACGAAATGCAATGTCAACCGACCTGTCAAGAAAAGACTTCAAATTGTGGAGATCCATATGCTCGACGCTTAATGCAAATTAAAATGCAAAAAAACGACAAAATTTACTTTCAACGTATTGTATACGTTTACAAAAATATACACAAGTAATGAAGAATGCGTGACGGTACGATGCGTTTAATGCACTATATCCATATGTTATATATGCGGATATAATAATCCGCCGGCCAACATTGGAGCCAAATGATAAACCTTTTAAAAAATGAGTGACCCATCTCAACATACAGCGCCCCCACAAAGCAGACTGACTATACACGAGCTCGGAGATTAAATACATTTACACCAATGTGCCTATTACGTCCGTAGAGCAATATATTATTCCGCCGCAAGGTAATATAATTTTTATACTGTGTATATTCTGTCACGGCAAATTTGAAGACAACAATGAAACCAAAATTTATATTCAATTGATGAATCTATCGCCTACGCTGTCGTAATTCCATTAGACTTAGATATCGGGTATGCATACAATAATTAATTAACATCTTTCGGCCCAACCGCTTGAAAAGACGTTCCAGTCCGTTCAAAGGCAAACGTGTCGTACGTTCACTAAAGTTTTGATGTCGGTTCAATTAGGTAATATTTAGTTGTTAGAAACTCCACATGAGAAACAATAATTAAATTAATTCCATATTATGAACGTTTTTGTTCCATTACCAAATCTAACATTATAAACACCCCGTACTTCCATATAAATAAATAATCAAGAATTATTTATTATATTATTTCTAAATTAATTAAAACTGGTAAATTTCCATATGTGAGATCACTGTTAGCGACCCGGGTTTCGCC